>JAPQNM010000212.1:207500-257500 GCA_029783475.1 Metacarcinus magister
CGTGGCAAGACGATCTGTTCCATATATGAGGTTTTTTCCCGCTATTAAAGATACTTAAACTCTATTTCTTTCGATGACTTTTGTTTCCGTGTGTTGTATTTCTTCTTTCATAGAGGAAGTTACGTCATTAAAAGGGTTTATAGTGAAAGCCCATAGTCAGGGGGAGAAAAAATTTATGGGGTTGATAAATTAAATGGAAGCTTAGTGAGAAATATTTTATTGGAGTTCTTTTTAAGTTGGCGCCTCATTTTGTTCGGTGAAAATAAGAAAGTTTATTTTTTCTTACTTTCTTTTGGGTGTTTTGGGGCTGGCCGGCAAGGTTCGTACGTGTTCGTGTTGCCGCATACTATATCCCAGTGTCCTTTAAGTTAAGTTGCGTGTCATTACCACCACTTGCAGGTCACACACACACGCACACACGCACACGCAGTAAGGTCAGGTCAGGTCAGGTCAGGTCAGGTCAGGTCACGAGGATACTCTAAACATCTTGAGCCAACCACTGAAAACATTCCTACAAGTTCACACATTCGGGTTCACTTACTCCCTCGCGTTCCTTCCCTCACTCCCTCTTTCCTCCCTCCTCCTCACTCTCTTACCGCCCCTTCCTTGTGTCCCTCCTTCACCCCTTCCTCCCGGGCCTCCCTCCTACTCTTCTCTCAGACTTTCCGGCACTGTTGGGAAGAGTAACTCGCCTCGGAAGTGAAGCGTGCCAACTTTAGTGAGAAAATATAGCTGGAGCTCAAGTTTCCAGCGACGATCTTTCAGTCTGGTGAGGGAGTGTGCGGGGTGGAGTGAGTGCGGGGTGGAGTGAGTGGGGGGGTGGAGTAGTGGAGTAGTGGTGGAGTGGTAGAACAACCCCGCCCCCTCCCTCCCTCCCCAGCTTGGCTCAGACTTTGCAAACTTTACAAAGGCCTCATTTCTGGGTGCCGCAGCCTCCCGTCGCTGTCTCCTCCTTCATGCACATCAAAACACTCCCAAAAATGGTGCCTTCATAAGGAGTCTCTCAGGCGTTAAGGACGAGAATAAAAAGTAGAGGGTAATGTGGTGGCGGAGAGAGAGAGAGAGAGAGAGAGAGAGAGAGAGAGAGAGAGAGAGAGAGAGAGAGAGAGAGAGAGAGAGAGAGAGAGAGAGAGAGAGAGAGAGAGCACAGTGTTTCCTCTTACATAACCTTCTTTTGTGTCGTGTTGAGGAATTTGTTATGTGTATCAAGACTAAAGTGCGGTCTGGTGTGTGTATGTATGTCTGTGTGTGTGTATGTATGTCTGTATGTGTGTGTGTGTGTGTGTGTGTGTGTGTTGGGATAAAGTATGAGGCATAAAACTGTTTCCTAGTGTGTTAGGGTAAGATGTTAAAACTATACTTGCGTGAGGTTGAAAAGTATAGGAAGAGGACATACTAGAGTGACATACTAAGGTGCTCAGGGTCCATTAGCGTGACATGTAAAGTGAGAGTGAAATTTAAGGGTGAAAATATACCAAGGTGAGGCATGGTATGAGTAAACAGGGTGGCAAGGTAACATTACACCAACACAAGGCAACATTAGGGTGAAGTTAATCCAGGAGAGAGACGAGGAAGACGATAAACTGACGGTAAAGATGCTACTTGTGCTTTTTCTTTGCTCGAGACGCATTCTTTCCCTCCTCAAGACTGCAGCATCACCTTCCCCTTGAGCCTCACGCGCCGCTTGGTCCCCGCTGAGCCATTTAACGTAATTTGAAGTGTTTAGAATGACGCAGGCAATTCAAGTGTGCAATTATGTCCAAGGCCATTTACCCAGTTGCACGTGTGTGTGTGTGTGTAAAGTAGAAGTAGTTTTTTTTTGCCTAGAAGATGTAAAAAGAAGTAGAAGAAGAAGAAGAGAAGGAGGAGCAAAAGGAGGAGGGGAGAGACGCCTTCCCTAATCTCTCTTCGCAAAATTCGTGAATCTTTTATAATTCTTAAGGGATTAATTACAGGCAGAGCTGACTCAGTGCCTCGGAACCCTGCAGGTATTGATGGCTTTGAATTCGATGTGTCAGTTTCTTAGTGATGAGCAGACGTCACCTTCCTCCTTATATGTGGGAGGCTGTGCGTGGGAGGTGGTGGTGGTGGTGGAGGGGAGTGAGGGTGGAGGATGTGGTGGAGAGTAATACTGTAAGTGTTGAGTTACTGATCGTAGCTTTCGTGGTGGTTAGTCTGAGGTGTGGTTATGAGACTGTGGTGAGACTGTGGTGGAGAAGGATGACGATAAACTGTGGTATAGGATGTGACATAACCGAAGGACTAGTGTGAATATCCTACAAGGTTTAGGATAGCGGCAGGAGGCTGTGATATCCTTATTCACACCTTTCAGGAACCATAATCAATATCCTTCTTTCTTCCTCAATAGGTGGGGGTCCTATCCTGGGAGTATGGGCGTGGGGCTGGGTGATAGACGCTCCCTGCCGCCCACGCCTGGCTCTGCAGTGTTAGTGATAGAGGCTGCCCATGCTGCTGACGCCCACGCTTACACCTGCACTGCTAACAACTCCCTTGGCATCGATCAGGTATGTGGAAAGATGTAGTAGTAGTAGTAGTAGTAGCAGTAGTAGTAGTAGTAGTAGCAGTAGTATCTTATCAAAACAGAACTTAATAATACGACTTAGGATTAATACAACTTTAGGTTAGGTTAGGTTAGATTAGGTTAGGTTAGGTTAGGTTGATTAATTAATTACCTTCCCTCTCACCTGTCTCCACCTGTCTCTACTCTGCAGGAAAGCGTGGACGTGGTGGTGGAGTCTCGTCTCACCGTCACCGTCACGCCTCGCTCCCTCACAGCTGACCTTGGAGGAACGGCTACCTTCACCTGCACTGTGTCTGACTCCGCCGCCTCTGTCTCATGGTTGGTGTCTATTCTATATTCTATGTGTTGATTCTGTTTATTTTTCCTCGTTCGATACCCTCAGTACCTTCCTTGTTTACTGTTGTTTGTGCTGTCTTTCTGTTCTTCTTTATTTATGTTCCTGTCTCATCTACACTCCCCAATTCTTTTTTTTCTCTCTCTCTCTCTCTCTCTCTCTCTCTCTCTCTCTCTCTCTCTCTCTCTCTCTCTCTCTCTCTCTCTCTCTCTCTCTCTCTCTCTCTCTCTCTCTCTCTCTTTTCGATTTATTTCAAAAACAAAATATCTTCGAAAAATTCTGAGGTGGTACCTTGAAAATTTTCGTGAAAATTTCGACACCAACGAATCTCATGAAAATTGGTACACAGAGGTTTTCGAGCATGACGAACACGAATCTGGACTCAGCTTTATAATTACTATTTGATTTTCACGTATCAGTGACGGCGATGGAGACTTTTCCATTAAAATTGAGGCCGAATTTGTTTTTGCCATTTTACTACTAAAATGTCAGTCTTACAAACAAAAATGAATATCTTTTCTCTCTTCACAGCCTCCACCACTCTCCTAAAAGTCTCTTCTTTTAGTTTACTTGCTATGGAGGTACGTGAATCTTTTTTGGGATCCTCCTCTTACTCCTCTGCCTCCTCCTCCTCCTCCTCCTCCTCTCACACCAAAGGCTTTCTTTTTCACTACACTAAAGGTACACTGTTTCACTTTCTCTCTCTTTCCTTCCTCTTCTGAAATTCACAGTTGCTGCTTCCTTCACTCTAGCCCTCTCTCTCCCCTCCACTCCTTACATCTTCCCTCTTAGAATAGCAATACTAACACCATTTCTTCCTTTTCTTTCCCCCATTTTTTCCTCTTCTAGCTTAATTTACTCAATATTGGAGGTTCTGTGTTGCCTCTCGTCCCCTCTTTACCTCCCGTCCCTCCTCCTTCCCTACCTCCCTTCCAATTTTCGTTACGTCACCCTGGGGAAGGTGCGCTGCCTCCTACCTTACCTGTACAACCTCTACGGGACAAAAGATACACCAAGGTAGAAATACAGGTGAGATGATACCCAAACCTGTTAATTGTATCTACAGGTGAGGTCTATGTTCCTTCTTCAGGTACTACAACGGGTCGCCGGTGGTAGGGAGTGGAAGGGTTGTGGCGGCGGGGCGGCAGCTGATCGTGTCGGGTGTGAGCCACGACGATCCTGGAATGTATCAATGCCAGGCGATGCGAGGCTCACTAGCAGCCCAGCACGCCGCTCAGCTACTCTTAGGAGGTACGTCAAGGTCATTTATAATTATCTTCCCCTCATCTTTCCCCTTGAATGATCCCACAATCCTCTTCATCATCACGCCCTTGGCTTCTCCCTCCTTCCTCCTTCCTCCTTCCTGCTTGTTCCTTCATTCTTATATCCTGACTCAGCATCATCTACTTTCTATCCCCCTTTCCTCTGTCTCTCCTTCACGTCTCGCATCCTGATTCAGCATCCTTCTCCCCTCTCTCCTCTACTCCTCTCTCCCCTCTCACTTTCAAGGCATCGGCTCTTCCCTTGTCTTTCTCTTTACTTGCCTAAGGTCTCATTTACCCTCACCCTTGTCGGTTTCTTTCCCTCCTTATCTTGTTTTCCTCCCTCCTTCCTTCCTTCCTTCTTTCCTCCCTTACCTGCCTCCTCCATCTTGTCTTACCTTCTTACCTGTCCTTATGTTATCATCTTTCCTACCTATTTCCTTCCTTCTTTTTTTTCCCCCTATTTCTTCACCTTCATTCTGGCACAACATTGATACTTCTTACCAACTTCCATTTTCTTTGCATCCCCGCAGATTCCGGGCCTGTGCTGCACTACCGTTTCATCGAGCAGACTATACAGCCGGGCCCTCCTGTCTCCCTCAAGTGCTCGGCTGTCGGGAACCCAACACCCACGATCACCTGGACCCTCGACGGCCTCCCCATCCCGCAGACTGACAGGTGAGACTCAAAGGCGTTGCAGATTATCTCGTAATTGATGAGACTTGTCGAAGTTTAAGAGGAAAGAAGCTCAGGAAGGAAGTTACTTTTAACGAATTTATTCCTACTTTTCGTAAAAACTTTGGCCGTCACTTAGAAGGCTAGCGAAGGAGCATGACAGTGAAGCAGGTGATGAAGGTGGTGATTGGATAGAAGGTAAGATGAAGGAAGAATTGAAAGGGTGAAAGAATGTGAGTTACCTGATGGAGTATAAGAACATTTTGCAGTTAGTTAAGAAATAGATGAATAGGAACAAATATAAAAGGTAGTTAAAGAAAAATAATACTAAAAGAAAGTAGATGAATAGATAATTAAGTATATTTATATAAACAAACTACAATAAAATAGAACAAATAAATAAAAATAAAGAAATATCATTCATTAAAATCACAAATAGAAAGTGAAATAAGAAAATAGATAAATAGATAAAATATAATAGATAACATACATTAAAACACGAATAGAATAACTAACAAAATAACACAACAAGTAACCATAACGTTCCCTTGTGTCCCCCACGTGCAGGGTTGTGGTGGGGGAGCAGCTGGGGTCACGGGGCAAGGTAGTGGGTCACGTGAACGTCTCCCACACGCGGGTAGAGGATGGAGGACGTTACCAGTGTGAGGCTACGAACAGGGCTGGTGTCGCCTCGCACTCAGCCTCACTCAACATATACGGTGAGAGAATGAAAGAATGAGAGAGAGAGATAATGAGAGAGAGAAAAAAGAGAGAGAGAGAGAGAAAGAGAGAGAATCTTCCTAACCTTGGTATTCTATAGGACTTCCTGTGACCCGTCCCCTCGCCTCTGTTACCGCTGTGGCTGGTGAGAAGATGGAGCTGTGGTGTCCTGTGGCGGGCTATCCCATCCACTCCCACAGCTGGATCAAAGGTCAGTACCCAGAGGTCATGTGTCACCCCTAAAGATGTAAGGTCATGCCCCCAAACACCTTGTAGCGTAGCTAAAGTTCATTTCTCGAGGGTCATGATTTACTCCAAGAATGAGTTTATTTACAGGTCATTATCAGGTCACTTTCCAGGGGTCAAAGGTCAACTCTAAGGGTCATGTTTTGTGCCTTTATATGTTTATGTTTTTTTTTCTTCTTCCTGTTTTTATTGTTTTCAAAATTTCGTTTTGTTTGAATTTAAAAGAATGTGTTTGTATTTTTTTTTTCTTCTTACACTTGAATTTGGCTTTATCAACTTTTTTTCTTTCTTTCTTCTCTCATTCCACATTTTACTTTGATCTTCTTTTGAGTTTGTTTATGATCTCAACTTTTGTTTTATCTTGAATTATGTATTTTGCAAGTCTCTTTCAAAGGCTACGTTTATTTCATTTTTTTTTATTTATTTTTTATTTTATTTATTTTGAGTTTGCTCACAATAGCTTGTTGGTGAATCGAGGAGGATATAGTGTCTCTTTTTTTTAATTCTGTTTCTTTATATGACTTGAATTACTGTTTACCACTTTATCCACTCAACGACATTTCATTCCTCAGTAATTAAAAGAAAAAACAAAACAAAACAAATGGTAACAGCAATGCGTTAGTCTAGATGTAAAACCCTCCACTTGTTTCAAATTCTTGTAAGAAATTCAAGAAACTGGATTTAGCTTCTCTTGGTCTTCCTTTTCCACACGTAATTTATTCTCACTTCCTCATCTCTTCTTCCTGATCCTCCCTCGAGCGTGTCCTTGGGTCTAACGGAGAAGGAGGAGGAGGAGGAGGAAGAGGAGGAGGAGGAGGAGGAGGAGGAGGAGGAGGAGGAGGAAGAGGAGAGAGAAGGTGTCAAGGGGAGGTAGATGCTAACACTTCTGATGAAAATGAGTTGCTGGAGGATTAGGTGGAGGACGAGGACGAGGATGAGGACGAGTAGAGAAAAGGGATTAAAAGTCAAGATATATAATAGAGATGAAGGTTGTAATGCCAGATGAAATTAAGGAAGAGATATTATATGTAAAAAAAAAATGGAGGTTATGTAATAGAAGAAGGTTGTTGAAGGGATGAAAAATGTGTGTTTATGAAAATTAATAAAATGTATAATAGGAAAACGAGGATTAGGTAATTAAATACAGTTAAATAATGAAGGTTGTGTAGCCTAGATGGATGTAAATAATCTCTTCTTCCTCTTCCTCCTCCTCTCTCCTCTCCTCCTCCTCCTCCTCTCTAATTCCTCCTCCTCCTCCTCCTCCTCCTCCTCCTCCTCCTCCTCCTCCTCTTCCTCCTCTATCATATCCTCTCGATGGAGCTTGACACTGCAATAAAAGTACTGCATTACATTTTTTAATGAAAATAAATCATTTCCATAGCCATTGGCACCGGTGACAGAGTCAGTAGTGAAGATTTTGATCGGCCGGTCATGACCGAGCGAGCGGTGGGAATTGAATTGTTTTCTGCCTCTATATACCTAATTCTAGTGAGCCTTATCTTGATGCAGCAGCATTTAAGAAGGTCAAAGAAAGGCTATGTACACTACAGGAGTAATCAAACAGACTCTGCCATCCTGAAATAGTGTATAAAAACTTGTTTTCATCATATGTTCTACTTAAACTAGTTGTAACTCCTTTCGTTTTACTCGTATTGAATGTTCAAGCAATGCTTCAAAATCTGCACCTTTTTCTGATCCTTATGGTATGTAACAAGTACTGATAAACACAATATTAAGAAAATATATATTACGTCCTCACGTAAATTACGTAGATTATAAATAATGAAAAAAGAAACTAGACGCAGGATTGGAATGGGATAGGGTTTAAAAAGAGGAGAAAAATATTTATGATTTCACAATATAACTCTTTGTTATATTTGATCGGTATCTATCTCATGAAAAATAGTTATCTACTAAAATAATGATATCATTAAACAAACAATATTAGCTTCTAAGCTAAGATACCAATTGAACAAAGTGCTTTGTTTATTAGTTGGTAATTTCATAAGGAATATCTGATATCTTTTCCATCAACATTGGTAAAGTATTAGATCCACCATACTGATTTTATCATCTGTTTTAACCCAAATAAATTCATTTATAGCAATAAAAGTTTCTGGTGAAATTAACTGAAACTATGCTGAAAGTCTTACATTATTCCCATGTACAACATAGTTTAAAAACAACAAAATCGAAGAGGAAATTTTGCAAAAAATTTCCCGGAGTAGAAAAAATGACAGAAATACACCATATGTTGAGGTCAATTCTAGACATCCACGAGGGTCTGTAAGATGGTTAAACGTGTCGTAAGGCTTAGTTATGAACTGCTTTGAGCTGTAACAGTCATTACAAGAATATTCGTGGACGTTAAGACTATATGTGTTCCTTACGGGGTAACGTGTCGTGTGTAGGAGTATACGCGGGTTACTGATGGCTATCATATCCTCTCGATGGAGCTTGACACTGCAATAAAAGTACTGCATTACATTTTTTAATGAAAATAAATCACTTCCATAGCCATTGGCACCGGTGACAGAGTCAGTAGTGAAAATTTTGATCGGTCGGTCATGTCCGAACGAGCGGTGGGAATTGAATTGTTTTCTGCCTCTATATACCTAATTCTAGTGAGCCTTATCTTGATGCAGCAGCATTTAAGAATGAAAATAAATAATTTCCATAGCCATTGGCACCGGTGACAGAGTCAGTAGTGAAGATTTTGATCGGCCGGTCATGACCGAGCGAGCGGTGGGAATTGAATTGTTTTCTGCCTCTATATAACTAATTCTAGTGAGCCTTATCTTGATGCAGCAGCATTTAAGAATGAAAATAAATAACTTCCATAGCCATTGGCACCGGTGACAGAGTCAGTAGTGAAGATTTTGATCGGCAGGTCATGACCGAGCGAGCGGTGGGATTTGAATTGTTTTCTGCCTCTATATACCTAATTCTAGTGAGCCTTATCTTGATGCAGCAGCATTTAAGAATGAAAATAAATAATTTCCATAGCCATTGGCACCAGTGACAGAGTCAGTAGTGAAGATTTTGATCGGCCGGTCATGACCGAGCGAGCGGTGGGAATTGAATTGTTTTCTGCCTCTATATACCTAATTCTAGTGAGCCTTATCTTGATGCAGCAGCATTTAAGAAGGTCAAAGAAAGGCTATGTACACTACAGGAGTAATCAAACAGACTCTGCCATCCTGAAATAGTGTATAAAAATTTGTTTTCATCATATGTTCTACTTAAACTAGTTGTAACTCCTTTCGTTTTACTCGTATTGAATTTTCAAGCAATGCTTCAAAATCTGCACCTTTTTCTGATCCTTATGGTATGTAACAAGTACTGATAAACACAATATTAAGAAAATATATATTACGTCCTCACGTAAATTACGTAGATTATAAATAATGAAAAAAGAAACTAGACGCAGGATTGGAATGGGATAGGGTTTAAAAAGAGGAGAAAAATATTTATAATTTCACAATATAACTCTTTGTTATATTTGATCGGTATCTATCTCATGAAAAATAGTTATCTACTAAAATAATGATATCATTAAACAAACAATATTAGCTTCTAAGCTAAGATACCAATTGAACAAAGTGCTTTGTCTATTAGTTGGTAATTTCATAAGGAATATCTGATATCTTTTCCATCAACATTGGTAAAGTATTAGATCCACCATACTGATTTTATCATCTGTTTTAACCCAAATAAATTCATTTATAGCAATAAAAGTTTCTGGTGAAATTAACTGAAACTATGCTGAAAGTCTTACATTATTCCCATGTACAACATAGTTTAAAAACAACAAAATCGAAGAGGAAATTTTGCAAAAAATTTCCCGGAGTAGAAAAAATGACAGAAATACACCATATGTTGAGGTCAATTCTAGACATCCACGAGGGTCTGTAAGATGGTTAAACGTGTCGTAAGGCTTAGTTATGAACTGCTTTGAGCTGTAACAGTCATTACAAGAATATTCGTGGACGTTAAGACAATATGTGTTCCTTACGGGGTAACGTGTCGTGTGTAGGAGTATACGCGGGTTACTGATGGCTATCATATCCTCTCGATGGAGCTTGACACTGCAATAAAAGTACTGCATTACATTTTTTAATGAAAATAAATCACTTCCATAGCCATTGGCACCGGTGACAGAGTCAGTAGTGAAAATTTTGATCGGTCGGTCATGTCCGAACGAGCGGTGGGAATTGAATTGTTTTCTGCCTCTATATACCTAATTCTAGTGAGCCTTATCTTGATGCAGCAGCATTTAAGAATGAAAATAAATAATTTCCATAGCCATTGGCACCGGTGACAGAGTCAGTAGTGAAGATTTTGATCGGCCGGTCATGACCGAGCGAGCGGTGGGAATTGAATTGTTTTCTGCCTCTATATAACTAATTCTAGTGAGCCTTATCTTGATGCAGCAGCATTTAAGAATGAAAATAAATAACTTCCATAGCCATTGGCACCGGTGACAGAGTCAGTAGTGAAGATTTTGATCGGCCGGTCATGACCGAGCGAGCGGTGGGAATTGAATTGTTTTCTGCCTCTATATACCTAATTCTAATGAGCCTTATCTTGATGCAGCAGCATTTAAGGTCAAAGGAAGGCTATGTACACTACAGGAGTAATCAAACAGACTCTGATCAGTAAACCGCTTACAATCTTATTCAATAAATCCTTAAGAGATGGTAAAGTTCCATCAGATTGGAAACGTGCAAATGTAACACCAATCTTCAAAAAGTGGGACAAGTCACAACCTGGAAATTATAGGCCAATCAGTCTGACATCAGTTGTATGTAAATTAATGGAGACAATCATTTGTGACAATGTGGTGAAATTCCTTGAAGACAACGATATAATAAAACCCTCACAGCATGGTTTTCGTAATAAACGTTCATGTTTAACTGACTTATTAGAATTCTTCCACAATGTTTTTGACGCGTACGATGAAAGCAGAGCAGTAGATGTCATATATCTGGATTTTCAAAAGGCCTTTGATAAAGTACCTCATCAACGATTGCTTAATAAACTAATGACTCACGGTATCTCTGGTAGCATTTACAATTGGCTTCTGGACTGGCTCTCTGAACGTAAGCAGAGAGTAGTCTTAAACGGTGTCTCCTCTCAATGGTTAAACGTAAAAAGTGGCGTACCACAAGGTTCAGTGCTTGGTCCTGTCTTATTCATGATATATGTTAATGACATAGATGATGGGATCACTTGCAAAATATCGAAATTCGCTAACGATACGAAAATTCTCAGCAAAGTAACTACGACAATTGACAGAGAAGTCTTACAATCAGACCTAGATCGACTAACATCTTGGGCCAATAAATGGCAAATGAAATTTAACGTTAAAAATGCAAGGTACTACACATCGGAAGAAATAATGATCACGTTCAGTACTCAATGAATGGTAAACCATTTTCTACAGTAAACAAGGAAAAAGATCTGGGAATCACAATATCAAACGATTTAAAACCCAGTCAACATTGCTCAGAGGTAGTTAAAACTGCTAACAGA
This sequence comes from Metacarcinus magister, assembly GCA_029783475.1. NCBI lineage: Eukaryota > Metazoa > Arthropoda > Malacostraca > Decapoda > Cancridae > Metacarcinus > Metacarcinus magister. The sequence goes on from JAPQNM010000212.1 coordinate 218,815, forward strand.
TTGGTCGGCTTTATTGGGCGTACTTTCGAAAATAAATCAGAAAAAGTCATATTAAAACTGCATAATTCACTAGTACGACCCCATCTTGAGTATTGCGTACAGTTTTGGTCCCCATATTACAGAAAGGACATTGACAAACTGGAAAGAGTCCAGCGAAGAATAACAAAAATGATTCCAAGGCTGAAAAATAAACCTTATGAAGAAAGACTTAAAGAACTAAACTTATTCAGCCTAGAAAAACGAAGGATGCGAGGGGATTTAATTGAAATGTTCAAGATAATCAAAGGATTCGATAATATCAATACAGAAGATTACATTACTTTTGATAGATCAAATATAACAAGAAGACGTCATTCTTTTAAGATTACTGGTAAAAGATTCACATCAAACGAAGCCAAGCACTTCTTTTTCAATCGGATCGTGAACGTTTGGAACTCCCTGCCCGCCAATGTCGTCGACAGTAAAACAATTACTACGTTCAAAAATAGACTTGACAAATATTTAGAAGCCAATCCACAACTAAAATACTATCCGTTAACGTAGCAAACTTTTGAGTATGTTCATCCTGATGTACCTAACTTACGAAATGTCGATTCAAAAGACGTCGCTAGTGGCCTGACATCGCTTGCCAGGAAGTAGTGGTAGCAGTAGTGGTAGTGACAATAGTGATAGTCTGGTCTTGGTTAGCCTTCCTTTCCCTGCCAGCCATGGCTGGGGAGAGAAGCCTTCACCCTTACTATCCTGTATCCTTCACTCTAGATTAGATAGTGTACTCACAAACAGCCTCGTAAGGGCCAGCAGGCCTGTTGCTGTTTGTTCTTCCTATGTGTTCCTATGTGTTCCTCCTCCTCTCTAACTCCTCTCCTTTCCCATCTTCCCCAAAGGTCCCTCAGGCATTTCTTACTTTCCTTTCTCTTTCTTCTTCATTTTCTTTAATCAAATTTTTTTCCTCTCGCTACATCCTGCTTCCCCTCTTTCTCCTTCCTTTACTTTACATATTGTTTTCTCTTTCCTCCTCCTCCTCCTCCTCCTCCTCCTCCTCCTCCTCCTCCTCCTCCTCCTCCTCCTCCTCCTCCTCCTCCTCCTCCTGATGTCCCACGTTACCTCTGCGTTAATAGGACATTTAGAGCTTTATATACATGTTATTTAAGGTCGCGTTTACTGTTACGATGAGAGAGAGAGAGAGAGAGAGAGAGAGAGAGAGAGAGAGAGAGAGAGAGAGAGAGAGAGAGAGAGAGAGAGAGAGAGAGAGAGAGAGAGAGAGAGAGAGAGAGAGAGAGAGAGAGAGAAAGAGAGAGAGAGAGTGTTAGGATGTGAAACTTAATCAAACCTTAAAACTGACTATACTTGATATACTTTTTCCTTGGTATACATAAACACACACACACACACACACACACACACACACACACACACACACACACACACACACACACACACACACACACACACACACACACACACACACATAAAGGGAAACATACACACAAACAGGCATATAATACAGTCATTATGCAAATACTTCGTTTCGGAATACAGAGCGGATACGGATGCGGATGGGAGTGAGAGCGGACGGAGGGAGACTCGAGGCAAACGGACAGACAGACTGATATGAAAAAGATTTAGGGAATTGCCCGAAATTTAGACCCACCACAAGTTTGCTCACCCATATCGAAAGTAGAAATAAACTTGAACCTATAGAGTGAATACAAATATTTCACACTATCCTCACTTTTCATTGCTCTTATTTATTCCTATTATCCCTATTCTCTCTCTTTTTCTTTCTCTCTCTGTGTTAACGCGAGGTATTTCAACGCCTCTATCTCCTTACGCGTTGATACGATTGCGTTCCACTCATAAAGGGTCGTTGGCAGGGAAAGTGTGTTAGCTTACCACTCACTCCGGGCCTAACGACGAGGAGTATTAGATTCTGAAAGGTGCTGAAGAGTTACATTTAATACACGTGTCTTGCATGAATACCTGATACCTGAGAATTGGATATACCTGTCGACAGCACTCATCCCTTCCTTCTCTTCTTTCTTTCTTTTTTTTTCTTCTCTCTCTCTCTCTCACTTTTTCCCCTCCTTTGGCTATAAAACTAGGTGTTCCCCTCACTCTACCTCCACGTCTTGCCTCAGGGCTCTCTCTCTCTCTCCCCTCCCTTTCCCCTCTTCTTTTTCCATCTTACTTCCTTCTCCATTCCTCCTCTCCCTTGTTACCTCCCTTTCTTTACCCCTTTTTATATGCCTTACCTTCCTTCTCTCTCCCTTAGTTTATCTGCTATTATTATTAACCTATATTCTCTCTCCTACTATCTTTCCCATTCTTCCTCCCTTTCCTCCCTTTCCTCCTCCCTCCCTTAGAGTTCCTCCCCCAACCATTAGCCAAGAGACGATAGAGAGTTTTTTTTTCCTCTACTTCACAAGATTCCAGAGAGCGCGTTCCCTCCACCCCTTCAAGAGTCAAGAGTTCTCTCCTCCACCTCCTCTTCCTCCTCCTCCTGTTCCTCTTCCTCCTCCTCTTCCTCCGCTTCCTGCTCGTACATGATAAGCCTTTTCTCTCTTTCTCTATTTCTAGTTCTTTTTTCGTCTCTCTGTTTCCTCTCATCTCTCTCTCTCTCTTATTTATTCACTCACCTTGTTTGAGAGAGAGAGAGAGAGAGAGAGAGAGAGAGAGAGAGAGAGAGAGAGAGAGAGAGAGAGAGAGAGAAAAAGAAAAAAGAAAGAGAGATGTACAGGTAAGTCACTTCGTCGTGTCACAGAGGATAAAAAAGTAAGATATCTTTACTTTGTTCTCGTCTCTCCTTCTCTCTCTCTCTCTCTCTCTCTCTCTCTCTCTCTCTCTCTCTCTCTCTCTCTCTCTCTCTCTCTCTCTCTCTCTCTCTCTCTCTCTCTCTCGTGGATTTTCACATTGCGTTCTGAGTCTGTCAGTTCCTGTTGTCACTTTGAGGACGAAGGTAAGGGAGGAAAGGAGGGAGAGAGGAAGGGAGGGAGGGAAGGAAGAGAAGAAGAGAGGGAAGCAAAGGGAGGGAAGGAGGGGAAGGAAGAGAGAGAGAGAGAGGAAGGGAGAATAGGAAGGAAAAGGGAAAGGGAGGGAAGCAAAGGGGAATGGAAAGAAGGGAAGGATGGAAGGAAGGAAAGGGAGGTAGAGAGGGTGGCAGTGAAGTAAAGGGGAAGAAAGGGAAGAGAAGGATGGAGGGAGAGAGAAGGAGAGGAGAGGGAAAAAAGAAGAGAGCCTTAGGAGATAAAGAGAAAGGAGGAGGAGGAGGAAGAAGGGAAATTAATAAATAACATTAGTAACAGGATGATGATGATGATAAAAAAGGAAGGATAACAAGAAAAAAAATAAGGTAAGATACGAGGAAGGGAGAAGAAAGAGGAAGAGGAGAGGAGGAGAAGAGGAAGAGGGGGAGAGGGGAGGAAGAACGTAACCTTAGGGCGTCTCCTAGGCAGCGAGAGAGAGAGAGAGAGAGAGAGAGAGAGAGAGAGAGAGAGAGAGAGAGAGAGAGAGAGAGAGAGAGAGAGAGAGAGAGAGAGAGAGAGAGAGAAAAAAAAGTTATACAGACAGATAGACAAACGAATAAGAAATAAAAAGAGAGAACGTTGGTTGTCGTGGAACTTGTAAGGTCAGGTCAATCTAAGGTCAGGTTAGGTCACAAAATTTCCTAAAGTGTGACCTTCAAGTGTTGGAGGAAAAAAATGAAAGGAAAAAAATGGACAAGAATTGGAAGGGAAAAAAAACTCCGAAGTGTTTCTTTCTCTGCCTTGTTGTGATGCTGTGTGTGTGTGTGTGTGTGTGTGTGTGTGTGTGTGTGTGTGTGTGTGTGTGTGTGTGTGTGTGTGTGTGTGTGTGTGTGTTGGGTGATTATTGTTGTTGTTGTTGTTGTTGTTGTTAATTTTATAGTTTTGTTTATATTCCTGTCGTGTAGTAGTAATTAACTTTTTTACACACACACACACACACACACACACACACACACACACACACACACACACACACACACACACACACACATGTTTGCTTCATACTGAGTAGGCAATCACCACAAATTAAAACACATACACGTAATTACCCTTGAAAGTGTACATGTGTAGGTACTGTACAAGCATGTGTGTGTGTGTGTGTGTGTGTGTGTGTGTGTGTGTGTGTGTGTGTGTGTGTGTGTGTGTGTGTGTGTTTGTTCTACTTGCTCAATTTAACCCAAACAACGAACACCCAAGTTTAGGCTTAAAAGTATAGTCGATATAACTCAGCTTCAGTCCGCCCACCCGCCCACCCGCCCACCCGCCCACCCGACCCCCGCCCACCCACCCACCCCCGCCCATCAGCCTGCTTGCCTGCCCACCCGTGTTCATCGTGAGGTTATTGACTTCAGGTACGGGAGTGTGTGTGTGTGTGTGTGTGTGTGTGTGTGTGTGTGTGTGTGTGTGTGTGTGTGTGTGTGTGTGTGTGTGTGTGTTTATGGATCCTGAGGTCATTAGGGACATCCATACATATTCTGTGTAACCTCTGATCTTCAAAGACAAAAAAAAAATCCACTCTGTTTGATAATTGGTTAAAAATATATAACCTAATAAGGCGATGAATAAGCAATGTTTTTTATAAGTGAAAAAAAAAAGTTCTATATATCCACTTTTTTTTTCTTTCTTTTCTCCGTTCTTTCAATGCTGTTTAGGAATTTCCAACCAGCAGCTTCATTACGAGCTAAACACAGTTGGATTCCGAGTCTTTTCTTAACGTAATGTTTATTGTATTAGCATCCTGGAGGTGGGAGGGTGTATCTCTTTTTTTATCCCTCTCTCTCTCTATCTCTTTTTTTTCCCTCTCTCTCTCTCTTTCTTTTTTTACCTCTCTCTCTTTCTCTCCCTGACTATCTGCCGCTTAATGGGGGTTAAGTCTTTTTTACATAAACATGAAGGTCACAAACTGCGAAGCGGAAGATGTCTAGCAGCGAGGGGAGGACGAGGGGAAAAGGGGGAAAAACACCTGCATTTAATTAAGCTGAAGTTACATACACCTGACCCTCCCCTCACCTCTCCTCATCTCCCCCCCTTCTTCCCCTCTAACGGTATGCTGGGAACTAAGGGGATTTTTTATTTTTTTATTAATATTCTAGTGTTTCAAAAAAGTTAGTGTTGCTGTGTATTAGTGTGTTAGGAAGGTGTTTTGTTTTTTTAAAGTGTGTTAATGTGTTAGGATGTTAGTGTGTTAAGGATTTATTTTGTTTATTTTTACCATTGATTTATTACATTTTTTTTTTTTTCTAACACTAAATCAAACTAAAAAAATAAATGAATAAATATACACCAAATCCATCCCATTAAGAGTATACAAAGTGTCATGATCAGAATAAATTAAATTCCAAACATGATTATTAATTCGTCACAAAAACGCCACATTAATGAACTGATCAGGTGAGTAGTAGGTGGAGAGCCAATCACCTCATTGCTCAGCTAACTCTTCATTCCTATTGGCTAGTCCGTCAGGTAGTTTATGTGGTAATTAGCTGATGAGATATTTAGTGTTTAACTTTGACATGCAATCTCTAATCACTCATGCTAATCACTCATGCTAATCACTCAGTCAGCCATTGAATTAGACAGGTAATGGATTAGTTAAAAGGAATTGCTGTTAGTCTTGTCTATCATGAGTCTGTCTGTCTGTCTGTCTGTCTGTCTGTTAGTGTCTGTTAGATAGCTCAGGGATTGTGATGTGTGCTTAGTTAGTTAGTTAGATTGTTAGAAAGCCAGTTTGTTGATTACATTATTCATCAGTCAAGCAATTAGTCAGTCAGTCAGTCTAGCAATTAGTAAGCCAGTCAGTTATTCAGTCCTTTAGCTAGTTATTAGTCATTCCTAACAGCCAATTAGTCAAGCAGTCTGCCAGTCAGTCATTTAGGCAGCCATACGAGTAGTGTAGTAAAACAGTCAATCAGTCAGTCAGTCAGTCATGTTATTAGGGTTTCAGTCAATGGCATGTTCAGTGAGGTCAGTGAAGGGAACCAAGAATACTGAGAGTGATGTGTTAGCCTTGACGACCTGTGCTTCACCTCACCTGTCACGTTCACTTTAAAGGTACACTGAGGGGCAAGCATCCTCCTCCTCTTCTTCCTCCTCCTCCTCTTCCTCCTCCTCCTCCTCTGCCTCCTCCTCTACCTCCTCCTCCTTCTCCTCCTCGCTGGTTACTTGCCTCGCCTTACTGGGTCTCAAAATAGCTCTTTCTCATGTTATGCATAAAGTTGATATTATTTTTTGATTAGTTACCCTTAAATTTATTGTTGGATCGCTCCGTTTTTTCTTTTTTTATTCTTTTTTTTTGTTTAGTGTTTATATTTTTTGTTTTTTTATTTTTTTGTTTTATTTAAAGTATAATCTATTTTTTTTTTTACTTTACAACTTTTTTTCTTTTAATCTTCACTGTTCGTTCGTTCCTAATGATTTTTTTAACCTTTAATTTTTTACATTTGACTTTTTTTGGTCATTTATAGCAGATCTTTTTCTAGTCTCTGTTATCTTTTAATCTTTAATTTTCATTTTTAATCACCAAGTTATCGTCTCACTGCTTTTACGTTTCATAAATCTTTAATGTTTTTTTTCTTCTAAATGTTAAAAATCTTTGCTTAATTTCGCGCAGTCCACGTTGTGCTTCATAGTAACGACGCCTTAACAAAGTGCTTTACGAAATCCCGCCAGTTTTGTAGTCAAGGCAAAAATTTTATCCTGTTTTTCTGTTTTGCGAGTGACGTTTAATTTTCACGTTCTGATATCACACCTCTCACTTACACACACGCAAACGCAACCCCCCCACCCCCTACCCCCCACACAAACACACACCCACACACACACGTCAATAATAATAAAAAACGCACAATAATGAATGAATAAGAACATAAATTACACTTAAAAGGACTATTAAAGGCTTTAGGCATAGAGTGAGGGGAATGAGGGATGCTGGGAGGATGTGAGAGGAGGAGGTTGTGAAGGGGGACGAGCTGCTCCCTCCTGACGAAGCAGAGTAGAAGCCAAGCATGACGTCCCCCGAGTTATTGGCTTCAACAGCGAGCCACAAACTTTTTAAGCAACTTTTAACGAGGCATAAATCTGTCAGGACCTTCCATGTTGTAGAGGCGTTAGGTCTCCACTTACCTTCTTCTGATACCCAAGTCAAGCCCACACTCTTCACCCTCTGCACCTGACCTACGCTTCTCATTTCACCACGCCCACACCTTCCTCACCCACCTTACTCACCTTCCTCAACACTCCCTTTATCTTTGAACTCCTCTCTACACCTACCTCTATCCCCTCTCACCCTCTCACCCTTCCTATCTACACTCAGTCGCATTGGAAACTCACATCTCTGTAACTGTATATTCCTTACGTAGACGACCCGTAGACCAGAGCTCGCCAGTGCCTCAATCTACCTCAATCTACCTTGATCTACCTGAATCTACCTCACGTTACTAGACCCATGTTAGTCCCCCTGCCTCACCCCGGCACATGATCAGCTTGGCGTGATGACGTGTGCTTAAAAACTCACAAAGAACGTATTTTTATAGAAGTCAGTAGCGTTCTAGCGTTGGGTAGAGAGACTAGACGCGCCCTCGGGATGTAGAAGCTCTTTGCTGATTAATAGGAGAGAACGGGGAAGGGAATAGAGAGAGGAAGGGAGTGGGCGTGGTGGATACAGGCTGCTGGGACCTTCCTGCTGCTCTGTTGGGTGCCTCCACCTGAGAGCGATAGGGAATTAGATGTGATTGGAGAATAGTGATGGATGGAAAGTTTGGATGAAAAGATTTATATACAATTCATGGGATTCATTCTTCTGTTATCGTCTTAGTGTTTTGAATGTCACTGTTTATTATTATTGTTGTTGTTGTTGTTGTTCCCAGTTCGACGGATCGTGACAGAATCCAGTGTTTTTATTAATCTGTTCCTCCTCCTCCTCCTCCTCCTCCTCCTCCTCCTCCTCCTCCTCCTCCTCCTCCTCCTCCTCCTGGTTGGTGCTGGCTGCTGGCTGGCTTTGTTATGTTATGTGTATCTTCCATTACGAACATTATTTGCTCAGTCACAAAAGAAACTAATTTCACATTTCACCAACACACAAATGAAACAATTCCCTTTATGTTTGTATAATACCTCCTGAACTTTGGTTTTTATTTGGGTTTTTGTTGTTATATATATGTATTACTTTGTTTAATTGTTTAGTTATTTTGAGAGAGAGAGAGAGAGAGAGAGAGAGAGAGAGAGAGAGAGAGAGAGAGAGAGAGAGAGAGAGAGAGAGAGAGAGAGAGAGAGAGAGAGAGAGAGAGAGAGACAGAGAGACACACACACACACACACACACACACACACACACACACACACACACACACACACACACACACACTGGACAGACAGGTAATTTGTACAACGTTTCCATTCCTTCGTCCCGGCTGGTTTAGGAAAGTTACCCCTCTACCTATATATTTTTTTTTAGGGGAAACTAGTGAGGTTGTCTCCCTTAATTGTCTTCCTCTTTAGGGGGATTATCAGTGTTTTCTTTCTTTTTATATAATCACCTTCACTTGTTTTTTGTAATTATTTTCTTTATATTAACGTTGACTTGCAAGAATTATTAGTCATGGTTTCACGTTTTCTGTTTGTTTTTATCATCTCGTTTTCTATGCAATGTGATCCTAATAGAAGAGAAAATGTTTTGTTTGTTTGTCTGGGAATCAAACTCTTTACAATTAATTAGATTCATTAACATCACTTCCGGTATAGAGGCAACGTAACACCTAAACAATCTTTCAAAAAATAGTTAAGCCTTACATTTAATCATGCATATATTTGAACTCCTATAAATTAATCTTTCCATATACCTGTCACGTCACTTAGCTCTTTGCGCCCTTAGGAAACTACACACACACACTCACAGACACACACACGCAAATACACACACAAGCACACACACACACACACACTAGCACACACACACACATTATTTCCCTCTGTACCCCCCAGCCTAGCATCACGACTTACTACCCTCTAGGGCTGGAAATAAGCAATAAAGCGACACATGTAATTCTAGTCAGGAACGGAGGCGTGGAAATGTTAAAGCCAGTGTTAAGTATAAGAGTTGAAAATGGAAAGCGTTGACACTGATACGATAGGTGGAGGGAAGGAGGGGGAGAGGAAGGGGGGTAGAGAGGGGGGTTAGGGGGTGTGTAAAGGGATTGGAAGGATTAGTGTCATGCTGGATTGTATGATTAGTGCGGGTGTATTTTACAAAAGGAACGAGCTTATCACGGCATTGGGTGTGTGAGATCGCTGCGTGCCAAAAAAAAAATAATAATAAATAATAATAATAAAAAAAAAGAATTGTTGATTGGAAATAGAAACGACAACCAAATGTTTATCTGGAATTTGCTGGAAAATGTTTTTAATGATGTTAATGATGTGGACAAGTTAAGCTTTGTTAATGAGGATGTGCAAGGCGATGATAGAGCTTCGTGAGGGTGTGTGAGGCTTGCTGCTCCACGATAAGGAGGAGGAGGAAGAGGAGGAGGGAAAGAATAATAATAAGAAGAAGCGATGATAGTAAGAAGAGATAGACAGTGATAGTGAAAGAGAAAAAGCAGCTAGTGAAAGTGGAAGAAGAGTAAGAAAAGAAAGGAAATACGAGAGAAGGAGGCATGGAGAGGAGAGGAAAGGAGAGAGCAAGGCAAGGGAAGGGAAGGGAAGGGAAGGGAGGGTGAGGCAAGCAGGATGCATTGAACCGTCTTGAACAAAGGAATATGCATCACCGTCCATATCATTGTGAGGGAGATCTCAACACGGATGGAATAGAATCAAAACACCCAAGTAAAGGCTCAGGTAAGGGATAAAGGTAAGCTCTGTAGGAAACAAGAACACTATTTCCTTAAACACAGACGAAGCGAGAAGGAAAACAAAAGCCCTGTATATCTATTGGGAAGGTCAGTTTGCTTTGAGAATCTAATCGTATTTCACAACGTATAAATTCCAGCTTCCAGGCAGGTAGGTAAGGTGACTTGTTCTCAGGTAACGTGACACCAAGCTTCTCTACCCTCACCTCCTGCTGCCACTACAACCCAAGTTCCCGGAGTTAGTGCAGGGCCGCGTTAGGAACATACTGTGTGTCGATACTTCACTTCCTTGAGTTAGGGAAGCGGTACAGTCACGCCTCGACGCCTTCCTCTGCTCCTGGCACCTGAAGGGAAACTAATCACACTGGGAGTAAAGGAAGAAATGGATTATAGCATGTGATTGGGTGTTTCTGATTGCTGGAATACATGTGTGAAGTGTGATTGGTGGATGTGATGGAAGATGGATTGTGATTGGAAGAACAGTAATGAATAATGATTGGTGGAAATGGTGAATCGTATGTTTTCATTAGAGGAATGGATGGAAGTTGAGAAGTTGAGTTTATCTTGGCATCGTATTTACCTCTTCGTCTTTCTATAAACTTCAATGTGACTCAGGAATTCTATAAACTGGATGGCACAGGAAAAAGATGTGTGGAGTTGCCTGGTATCTATCTACTGGAAATGAATTGCTGGGAATAAATTGGAGTATTGCCGCCAGAGGGCCAGAGGGACAGAGGCCTTGTTTTAGTACAGCTCCTCGACTCCTGCTCACTGGCCATTCACGATGCAAATTGATTTAAATTGGTTTCCTTTGTGTGTACGTAATGAATAACAAGCTTTGCCAAAACTCTACTTGTATTCCGCCCACGTCTTCCTCCCACGCCCACGTCCAGCCATGCCACGCCCCTCCACACCCACATGTCCTAGAGCTCCTCACCTCGCCCCCTTCACACCCATACTCACATGAAAGGGCGTGTTTGGGCGTCACAGGGAAGCGTTGGGTCCTAATGCTAATCACTTAATAGAAATGGTTGAAAGAAAATGTGTTTTATATAGTGGGTGGGGCAGTTTACCGTCCCCCCCCCCACCCACACACACAGACAAACAAACAGACAGACACAAGACCTTGTTTAGATGTAAATTGCTTTAAGTTGTCAGTGCGGTGCAAGGTTCCCTGAGGTGGTGTTTCCTCCGCCAGATGGGGTTGGGGTGGAGCAGTCGCCGGAGCGGAGGGTGCAGGGCGATGGTGTGCTGATGGTGGAGAAGGTGAGGCAGCAGGATGACGCGGGAGTGTACACCTGCAGCGCCTCCACCAAGCAAGGACGCTCTGCTACAGGATCCGTTAGAGTCTCCGTCCTTGGTGAGTTGATATCCTTCAGGCACTTGTATCCTTCCCTCCTACCTCTCTTCAGCTTTCTCTTTCATCTCTTACACTCTCCTTATAGTCTCCCTGTTCTTGTTCATTTTATCTCCTATCTCCTTCTCCTCTCCTCTTCTTTTTCTAATTATCTTGCTTCTCCTCTTCTCTCCCTTCTCTCCTTCTAGTTCTCTATCTCTTCTTCCCTATTCCTTCCACCCATAACCTCCACTCTCCCCCTCTTTCCCCTTTCCTTTCCTCCACACATCTATCCCTTTCTTCACACCTATCTACATACCCCACTTTTTCCTCCCTTTTTTACCTCCTCCCTCTTACTCCTCCCTCCTCCACTCCTTGTCCCTCTCTTCCTCTCTCCCTTCCAACTATATGTTATGCTGGAAAAATATTTAAATCTCAGTTCATGTTTTCAGTAGAATTACGTAAATCCTGAAGGCGTGTGGCTGTAGAGGGTCACGTGTGTGTCCCTTAAGGGTGAGCGAGGCACCTGGAGGCTACCTAAGGGCATGGCAATGTCCCCTCGGAAGGAAAAGCTTATCAACATCCTCCCTCCTTGGAATATTTTAATTAATCTTGATGTTGATGTTCATATTAATTCCAATATTTTTTTCTTGTTTATGTGAAATGGAAAGTATTCAATGTATCTGTTGTTCAGTATGTTTTTTTTTTTGTGTATTATTTTTCTTTATTATGTTGCTTTATCCTTTGATTTGTGGCAGGAATTTAACCTTTTCAAAAATACGTCAGACCTGTATTTCTCAACCATTTTTTTTAATAACTACATGATTTTACCTTCAAATATGGAAGAGAAGCTGCCAAAAATCACAACAACAACGACCCACTCAACTAATTAGCTTTCAACCTTTTAATTACACGATAAAAAAAAAATCACCTTAATATACCTCTTTAATTAAAAAAACAAAACGTGATGTGAATGACTGAGGTGAGAATTGATAGTTATTCAAATAGTTATTCAAGTTACGTCACAACCACTGCTATTCATCATTCATCGTGACGTGTAAGAGATCCACGAGACACGATCCTCCACCAAGATTCTACAACTCTTTTGAATCCGTGTTTGTCTTCTTATAAGTGACGCATCAAGAGGTGGTAGCAATGATGGAGAAACTGAAGGCTCATAACAACGTGAATTTGTATAGGATATTGAGCCTTGCGTGTTTCTATAAATGTTAGGTACTTTTCTTCTTGCTATAAATGTTGTCAATGATGATGTATGGCAGTGAATGTATAGATATTTGTATTCCTTTCACGTGTACAATGGACAAATCGGAAATTGATAAGGATGAAAATAACAATTGGTTCTTGCTACTACGTGAAACAGATTGATATATAAGTAAAATAGATAAATACATAGGAATACATAGATAAATTAATAGACAAATGTATACAAAAAAGTAAATATGTAAAGAAAATCAGTCAATATGTAAAGAAAATAAGTAAATATATAAAGAAAATAAGTCAATATAATATAAAATAATAAGAAAAAAAACATAATGTCACGTGACTCAACACAAGACTAATAATTTGAAACACTAATTGGAGAAGAAAGTTGAAGGTTCTGTGACGCGTAAGAGAGAGAATCAGGTCAAGTATTACTATATTGGTCTTGCTTTTCCTCAAACTTTTCTGCGAGGGATAAAGTAATACCAGAGAGGAGGCAGCCATCTCCCTTTCACTCTCATCTCTCTTTTCTCTCTCTCTCCCTCTCTTTCTCTCTTCCCTGATTCATGAATATTCGACTCTTCCTTCTTCTTCCTTCTGTCTTCCTCCTCCGATCACTTACTCTCTCGCCTTTTGTGGCATTATTTAACATTTCCTTTTTGGTTGTTTCCCTTCTGCACTTTACTCTTGTTCTCTTCTTAGTATCAGTTTATTGTTTATTCTTTCTTGTTTTCTCTCTTTTCTTTCCTATTACTATCTTCTTTGTATAATTCCTCTTCTTACAGTTTTCTCTTCTCTTTGACTCCTCTTTAAACTGTTGCTCTTTATTCCTATCATTCTCTCTTCTCACTCCTCTCTTTTAACTCCCCTTTTACCTTGGCCTTGTCCCCTTCAACCAACTCCTGAGGGTGGCTGCGTCCGTCTCTGGAACCTCTTCAATCCTGGAAACTGGAGATACTGGAATTTGCATTTTCATTAGCGCGATTCCCTCATCTGACCAAAGCCTTTGACGTTATGGGAGTCAGTCATTTGTATCAACTTCCTTTTGATACCTAAATTGTTTCCTATTTCGCTCATTAGGCAATGTTTTATCTTTATGTTTGCGTGTGATCAGCTTTAATGCACTTTGACACCCACAGGTTTACTAATGAGGTGCAAGCGGCGTCCAGCAGCAGGCGGGGGGGAGTAGCAGCCTTCACGGATTTGTTATGTTAATGATATCAGCAGCAGATTGTTTATTTGGTTCTCTTAATGTTAATGTTTAGTTTGCAGCCTCCAAGGGGTTTTCAGGTGGTTTGTGTGGCTGTGTGTGGTGAGGCATTTCAGGAGGGTGTGTGAGGGTGGAGAGTCTCTGGCTAATGACAGGCCGTGCCGCTCCCCCCCAGTCCCCCCAAAGATATCGCAGTTCGGCGCGGGAGAGAGAGTTGTGGCGGGTGAACGGCTGACTCTGACGTGTTCTGTGTCGCGGGGGGACGAGCCTCTCTCCTTGACGTGGCTATGGGACGGCGATCCCCTCACCCCCGGCAGCGCCCACGCCGAGGGTCTCGCCATCGCCAACGTGAACACCTTCAACTCCGTGCTGAGCATCGAGCGGGTGGGGAAGCATCACGCCGGAGACTACACCTGTGTGGCCACCAACGCTGCAGCTTCCACCCGCTCCACCTCCACCCTCACAGTCCACGGTACTCACCCCCTCCCGGCACGCTTGCCTCCCCCTCCCCCTCCATACGTGTTATGACCAAGTTCTTAACTTTTGTGTTTTTATCTGCCCCCTTTACAGTTCCCCCTCGTATTGAACCTTTTTCGTTCCAAGAGGGTTTGTCGGAAGGCATGCGAACTCGTGTGGTTTGTGGAGTGAATAAGGGTGATTCTCCCCTAAAACTGGAATGGTTCAAGGACGGGCGGTCCCTCTCCCCGGGGAGGCCGCCCAACATTCAGGTGAAGGTCATTGACCAGTTCTCGAGTGTGCTGACCATGAGCTCACTGACGGCGGCGCACTCGGGGCGATACACCTGCCAGGCGCACAACGCGGCGGCAGCGGTGCGCTTCACGGCCACCCTCAGCGTGCACGGTAAGGTTGTGGCGGCGGAGAGCCGAGCACCCCGCACCGCACCGCACCATAGCACTCACGTAGCCTAGGCCAGGTAACGACACACGCTACGGTCAGCACCATGAGCACCTGTGTAGCCGCCTGGTCACTGAACGGCTGTTGTTTCACTTCACTCGTCCTGTAGTTCCCGCACGCAGCCCCTCCCCCACCAACCCCCACCCCTGCATGCCCCCTCCCTGCACGCCCCCCACCGTCTTGTGTCTTGCATGTCACCCCCCACAGGTGCAGCTGCAGCCAGGAAGCCCTCTTCGACCTGCTCGAGTTCGGTCTGCTACTGGGCCGGCCTGCTACTGGCCCGGCCTGCTAGGGGCTCGTCCTGCTATAATTTCCCCCTGTTGGGCACATCACCGCCTCAGCACATGTATAGTAGTGACGCCACAGCTTCTACGTAGGACACCTCAGGACACTCTAGCTTCTGTACATACTTGTTGCACACACATGCACACACTCACCACCCAAGACTCTGCTCTGGCTAGACTGATGATAGATGTGCTCCCAGGCACCTCCAACACGCACAGTAACTCGATGGAAATATAACTGTATATATGTTCAGTGTCTCACAATGGGTGGTAGTTTAGCCTTGACTTCAAAGTTTAATGTGTACATCACATGTAGACAAACTTACAATGCAAAGCTTAGGTCGTAGCTAGAGAGCATAACTCTATAGTTGTACCTGAAAAAAAGTCCTTTTTGTGTGTATGTCAGATAGTCTTTCAGCGGCCTTACACATGTCAGATTAAGGCGAGGGTGCGTCCCATGGCAGCCACACTCCCAGGCCACCCATGCATCCCCAACACACACACACTACAAGCACTCACCCATACACACACACACACGCACACATACACACACACACACACACACACACACACACACACACACACACACACACACACACACACACACACACACACACACACACACACACACACACACACACACACACACACACACACACACACACACAAACTACACCCTCCTCACAAGCCTACACCACACCAACACCACCACTACCACCACAACCACCACCACACTTAAGCCCTTCCTGCCCACAACACTTCCCACAGCATCACACACACCACAGCACACTCCCGGCCGCATGAGCTGCTTTCCCATCCCCTCCTGACGAAGCTTTCCCTCCGCAGTACCGCCGACGTGGGTACTGGAGCCAAGGAACGCCAGGGTGAGTCGCGGCCATCCCTTAGTAGTGGACTGCGTGGCTAGAGGACGCCCAGAACCTGCCGTACAGTGGAAGAAGAAAGTGGAAGGCAGTGTTCAGGGTGAGTTGAACCTTCCTGTAGAGACCTTCCACCTACAGCACAGGGAAAAAAGAGAAAAAAGTGAGGGAAATTTCTCTTTTCTTCTGTCTCCTTTTAAGCTGACTTTTAATTTCTGAAGTGAGGATGTAGGAGTAAAGTGTATGAGGTGTTGGGAGTGTGTGTGGGTGAAAGGAGGGACTGGACCGTGTTATTCTCTCTCTCTCTCTCTCTCTCTCTCTCTCTCTCTCTCTCTCTCTCTCTCTCTCTCTCTCTCTCTCTCTCTCTCTCTCTCTCTCTCTCTGGGAAACATACTCTGACTTTCTCCCAGTAATTTTTCCTCTTGGATGCGACAAAAAGTGCATCAAGTGGGCTATTATTGCTCCTTCCACGTCGTCCAGTCTCCTCCCGCGGCGCTAGGCAATGACTGATGGCTTCCTCCCGCCTCCCCCTCACATCAAAGGGGGAGTAGTGATGTTGCCTTTGCCTTTACCTGACCTAACTTGAAATTAGTACAGACCTTGATCTCCAGGACGCGTTTCTAGGGCCTGCCAGGGTGTGTTTCCCTCTCCCTGTGTCTCGTGAAGGGTCGTTTGGGCTGTAGTATCGGCACCATCGCGTCGTGTGTAAGCTGGTTTTAAGCCTTCCTCTCTGCAGTCCTCACAGCTTCACTCATTATCGACCTGCACCCTTAAACTTCCGCCTCTGCTTCTGTTGGGCTTCACTTAATCCAAATTAGATATCCCGTAGTCATAGAGATAGATAGATAGAGATAGATAGATAGAGAGCAGTGAACGTCCTAGCTTAACATCACCCCCGAACACAGCTGGTAAAATTCTCTCGTAGTGTAAACTCCCGTATCCCTGACTTTGCTTCGTTGAGGAGATAAAGATTACGTTTTATCTGGGCTCCTGCGAGGCTCTGGAGTGTTTACCTGCGAGTTAGTGAGTTCAGGTGAAGCGAGGGAGTGAAGTGAGCAGCTGGTAGGGCTGTGCTAGGCAGGAGTTGTGTCAATACTCCGCCGGGAACATATATTTAGTCCTCTTTCTCTTGGCTCACTGGGGCTTCTGGGCTTATCTTTCCTGTTCGTGGAAGCAGCTCAGTCCTGACCTTTTAGATATTTGATGTTTAACTCTTGTGTGGTGTGTGTGTGTTGGGGGGGGAGGGAGAATTAGCGAGATTTTGCGCGAAACCCACTTATTTTTGCATCAGATGAGGAAGCTGTAGGTTAGAATCTGAGTATATACCTTCATATCCAACTCTTTACTGATGCTTAGTACCTCCGCGTCTTTTTACAGGTGGTGAGAGTTTCCGTGGCGTTGAGCTGGTCACCCCGCGCGCCGTGCAGCTGTCTAATGGATCCCTGTACATCGCTAGGGCAGAGCCAAGCCACGAGGGGACGTATGTGTGTCGCGCTGAGAACTCCGTCACACACCTCACTGCCACCATCAAGATATCTGTTAATTGTAAGTACTGGAAGGTTGAAGTAGGAGTGAATTATGAGTGTGATTATGAGTGTTAATGAGTGAGTATGTGAGTTATATTAATGTTAAGGATTGATTATTTTTTGTTTATTAATCTAAACATCTTTATTTCCTTCTCTCTCTCTCTCTCTCTCCCTCTTTCTCCTTCCTTCTGTTACTCCCTCCAGCGGCGCCTTACTTCAGCGGCGGCTCCTCCTCAGTGGATGTCAGGGCCGGGGAGACCTCAGTGATGGAGTGTCGCGTACGAGGTGACCCGCCACTCACTGTTACCTGGTCAATGCGAGGCTCTTCCCTTCACCACTCACCAAGGTCACTATTACTCACAATCACCATTATATCATCATCATCATCATCATTATTATAGTTTTATTATTGTTATTATTGAAGATTTCATTATCAGGTTTAGTTGTTATCCTTTTTATGTATTATCATCGACCTTCTCCTCCTCCTTCTCCTCCTTCTGCAGGTATAATGAGCTCGTGTCGGTGGAGCCTGCCGGGGAGACTCTGGCCAAGTTGGAGGTGAGTGCAGCGGTGCAGAGTGATGCTGGCGTGTACACGTGTACGGCTCACAACGCCTACGGCAGGAACTCACACACCATCAGGCTCAACGTACATGGTGAGTAGGCGGCTGTGTGTGTGTACCTGACCGTGTGTGTGTGTGTGTGTGTGTGGTGTGTATGTGTGTGTGATGTAAAATGTTAAATTCTTCCCCTGCAGAGCCTCCTTCAGCGCCTCGGGGTCTGCGTGTGGTGGCTGAAGGCTCCCGTGCGGTGCGGGTATCCTGGACTGCACCGGAGCCGCCGCCCGCGTCCTACATCCTACAGTTCCGTCGGTCCATGGAAGGGTGGGGGGAGGCGAGGGGCGTGCCGGTGCCTGCGTCGGGCGTGGCGGCGGGCGTGGAGGTGTCGCCGCTGGTGCCCGCCACTGAGTACGTGGTGCGGGTCGTGGCCACCAACCACCTCGGAAGGTCACCGCCCTCCGAGGAGCTGCGACTCACCACCTCCGCAGAGAAGCCCAGCGCACCTCCAAGGGACCTGCGGGCGGAGGCGATGGGGCCGCGGGAGGTGCGTGTGTCATGGCGTCCGCCGCCCCCAGACCGGGCCCACGGCACTATACTAGGCTACTACCTCGGTTACGCCCCTGTCATTCGTAAGGTTGGGTGAGTACGTTTGTGTGTGTGTGTGTGTGTGTGTGTGTGTGTGCGTGCAGACACTCTCGTTTCCAGTTGTTATAGGCTGCCTGGAGGCCAAGCACGCACCCATAACAACGGTGTAAAACCATTTACTCACGCGACACGTCTC
This sequence comes from Metacarcinus magister, assembly GCA_029783475.1. Lineage (NCBI taxonomy): Eukaryota > Metazoa > Arthropoda > Malacostraca > Decapoda > Cancridae > Metacarcinus > Metacarcinus magister. Next base: position 237,389 of record JAPQNM010000212.1, read on the forward strand.
CTCGCACACAGAGCTGGAAGTCCTCCACAGTACAACTTCACCACTGTGGAGAGTTCTGAGAGTGGGCGTGGCGGGGCGGAGAACGATGGAGTGTGGACGGTGAATGTGGATAGACTGGAGCCTCACACGAATTACCAGGTGGTGGTGCAGGCTTTCAACACCGAGGGCGCCGGACCACTCAGCCCGCCGGCGGCTGTCACCACCAGGGAGGACGGTGAGTGGAGGCGACACCCTTTCACACCATGATGAGTTTGTCAACACTGATGTAGACATTGGCGGGAACCTTATCTCTCTTGCTTTATATAGGATACTGTGTTCCATCCTACAGCTCCTGGAGGCCCACCACAGAACCTGCACTGTACGGGCCTCTCCTGGAACCAAGTGCAGGTCACGTGGGATCCACCTGAGCCTCGCGTCCACCACGGCATACTAAGAGGCTACAGGTGAGTTGGCTACAGGTACAGGGGTGAAGGTCTGCATACAGGTGTGGCACGTCAGGTACAGTATATAAGGGAAGGTACAGAAGGATGGTAGTGTGTAGGACGCAGGTGGAGGGGTAAGGACAGGTGAATGAGGGTACAGGTGTGTGTGGCGAGGCAGGTAGCCGTTCATCACGCCTCCACGCGCTGCAAGACTCGCCGGAAGCTGCTGTGATGGCTGTGTCGGGCTGTGTCGGGCTGTGTTACGGTGCGGCGGCGGCGCTGCAAACCCTCGTCAACCGGCATTAACAGGACACAAGATGAATTAATTCTCTTTAACCGTATTTGTACGGACGAGAGCGTAATTTGCCGGCCATTTCATTAAAACCTGCACCAACTCCCCTAATTACGTGTACTCATTTCCATTTTGGTGCATTTTTTTCGCGGACCGACTCGTAACATGGAAAAACATATATATGTACGTATATGTGGCGTCTGGTGAAGGCCGATCGTATTAGCAATTTCGTGAAGCGTTGGATTTGGCAACTAATAATGATCCAACGTCACTGACACCTGCACGGAGGGAGGGAAGGAGGGAGGAAGGGGAGGGAGGGAGGGAAGGAGGGAGAGAAGTTAGGTGAGATGGAGCAAGAGGGAATTCAGGAGATTGAAATGTAAATGGAGATAAAAACACATTTAGAAACTGACATTCAGAATCGTGTTTATTTTCTTTTCATGTAATTTAGCTTCTACCATTTATGATTTTTCTTTTTTTTTGTTCTTTTTCTTTGTCATTCTTTCCTTATATATAATTTTATAGACATTTTTCTGGTAGTGATTGACATTACAGAAGCACAATGCCAAACGAAAATTTAGAAAAAAAAAAAAAAAAATGAAAACCTTGCAAGAATAACAACGAAAGGAAATAACGGAAAACAAAACGTAAACAAGAAAAAATATAGAAAAAAATGAATAACAGAAGGAGAAAATAACGTAATAGAAGACAGTTTCAGTTTTCATTCTCCATCAACGTGAAGGAAAAATAAACTACTAATGCCTTCACACACAAACTTTAACGCAACTGTCACATCTTTTTTTTTATACAATGGCAGCTTACTGGTTTGAATTTAATGGCGTTTGTCAAGGTGAGTGTCCGTGATAACTGTTTAAAATAATATTGAATGGTATGTATATATATATCAGGTGATGGCGTTGAAGGAAGATGAATAAGAAGGAAATATTAAATAATTGAGAAGTTATTAGATATGTAGATGATAGGAAGTAATGATAATAAAAACAATAAGGAAAAAAATAGAAACAAATATAAGATTAAGAACTACAAAAAGAAAATAAGAGAAGAAGAAGAAGAAGAAGAAAAAGAAAAATAGCAAGAACAACAAGAGGAAGAAAAAGAATCAGAACAAGAGGAGAGAGTGAAAAAAAAGTACACAAAACAAGAACAAGAGAACGAAAGAAAGAGAAGGAGAAAAGAAGAAAAACAAAACAAAAATATATAAACAAAAAAAAAGTTGAAATCGTTACCAGTTCCCATTACAAACAGAAAACGTAGCCAACGAAAACGTTCTTCACGCAACGTTGCAGAATCGCCAAGTCAAAGCGAACGATCAGGTGAAAAAAAAGAAAAGAAAACGAAAGCAAACTATTGAACGCTGCCAGAACGATGCTAAGAGGGAATGAGCGAAGGCAAGTGACATTCTGGGGGAGTATGAAGGATTTTGAAAACATTTTGAAGAGTTGAGAGTGGATATGCCGGAGCGGTCATGTGTGTGTGTGTGTGTGTGTGTGTGTGTGTGTGTGTGTGTGTGTGTGTGTGTGTGTGTGTATGAAGCCACAGGATTTAGTCTCATCTGAAGTTGTTTTTTCCTATAATAATGCAAGTAAGAATGACTCAGTTTTGTTTTGTAGATCCATAAAAAAAAAGAAAAAACATCATATTAATCACATTTTCCATGAATTTATATTTTTTAGCTTTTTTTCATGCGTTATAATCTTACTGTATAATTTTTTTTGTATTCTAACTAATATTATAGTCTTTTTATTTTATTTTTACCCCTCCACATCATCTTATTCTTCATCTTCCTTAATTTTATCCTCCAGCATCCTTCACTTTATCTCCTTCCAGCAATCTATCTCATTCCAGCATTCCAGTTCGTTTTGTCATTCCGTCTCGTGTTTCCAGGAAGCACATCGAAGGGTTGTCACAGGTTTGTTTTTTCCTTTCATCCGCTGCTGACGATCCACCGTAACTTTCCTGCCTCGATCTCAGGACACACACACACACACACACACACACACACACACACAAGAGCCTCGCGATGGTCATTCCAACGGTTATAAAAGTTTCCTCATTAAATTTAGTCCATGGGTTTTCCAAGGACGTCGCTCTGTTGTGGTCACGTCTTCGCCTCGACTTTCTCTTCCCTGTCGTTGTTTCCCGTCAAGAGGGTGGAGGTAGTGGTAGTGGTGGTGGTGGTGGTGGTGGTGGTGGTGGTGGAGGTGGTGGAGGATGAGAAGCAGATAGATTCATTCGCCGGAATAACTTTCTTTTACGTCTTTCTTTTTTGAGTTTTATTTTTCTGGTATCGCTTTAGGGGATGACATAACAGCCTCTTATCCTTTCTATCTTTTCTTGTCCCTTTTAAATTGAAGGAGAAAGTTACCTAAAGGAGAGTGACATAACATGACTCCCTCAGGCTGGAGTACGAGCGCTGGGACGGCTGGAGTGAGGCCTCGCGCAAGACACAAACCAGGATGCTGACGGAGGTGCTGACGGGGCTCGAGGCTGCTACCAATTACAGTGTGCGGGTTCGTGCCTTCACTGGGGCGGGTGACGGGCCTTGGTCACCACCCACGCTGTGCACCACGGAGGAAGATGGTGAGTGGGCGGCGGTGGGCGTGTGGTGCTGGGCGGCAGGAAGGTGACACATGAAGACAAGGTGTGTAGGTGTTTAATGGTAGCACTGAGAGAGTCTTCAAACAGTTCCAGGGCGTCCACTCAGCGTGAGGGGCGTGGTGTCGGGCGCCGGGGCCTTCATAGTGTCATGGGCGCCTCCTGCAAGACCCGGCGGCCACATCGTCTCCTACACCGTGAAGTGGCGTGTGGTGGAGACACGGCTCGGGGGCGGCCACGGGCGTGAAGGCACTACTACGGTGGCGGGCGCTGTCACGTGGGTGCAGGTGAGCAAACACAGAATTACAAGATTGTCTCAGGATAGGTTGACACATATCAGGAGGAAGACAAGCAATAGTGACGTTGATATATATGTATACTTATCCTGGTCTACATGACGCCCTTTACGCCTCCCTTACAGGTGGATAACGTGTTGGGGAGTCTAGTGGAGGTGGAGGTGGTGGCGGCGACGCGGGTTGGTGAAGGTTCGTCCGGCACGGCTCGCGTCACCCTCACCAACACTGTAGCGGCCGCCATCTACTCCACCGCCTCCACCATCAGGGCGGAGCGGGGGTCGTGACGTGACGCTTCCCTGTGGTCACGTGGGGCAGCCAAGACCCCAGCTGGTGTGGACGTACCAGGGGCGGCAGGTGAGCGGTGAGGGGCGTCTGGTGAAGGGTGACGGTGGCTTGGTGGTGCAGGAGGCTCAGCGGCAGGACTCTGGTAACTACACATGCACCGTCACCAATAAACACGGCTACGACCACATCAGCCACGCCCTCACAGTCCTAGGTGAGTGTCCTTCATGCATCTATAGGACTCAGTGACATAGTATAGAGTCACCTCATCACCTCTCCACCAGCATCCCTACTTCACAGCTTCTCTCTTCTCCCCTTCGTCAGTGCCTCCGTCTGCCCCGCTGGTGCTGGCGTCTTCCTCCTCTGAGCGGGGTGTGAAGGTGCAGTGGAAGCAAGGCGACACAGGCGGCGCTCCCATCACGGCCTACACACTGTACTACCGCAAGGACCACGGCGCCTGGACGCAGCTCAATGTGCACCGCCACGCCCACGACCACGTGCTGGAGGTGGGTGCTGGTTATACACACACACACACACACACACACACACACACACACACACACACACACACACACACACACACACACACACACACACACACACACAGACATATGAGAATGACGCACACAGGTCGTTTCTCTTCCATAAAGTTATTTGCAAACTCATAATCTGTGGGAACGTAGGTAATTAGGGCCATTTTTTCACCGTGTCCGTTTGGGCGGGCGGCTCACGTAGCCTCCCGCCCACCCCCCACCCTCACGCCCACCCTCCCTCCCTCCCCCACACCCTCACGCCCACCCTCTCTCCCCCTTCACCACACTCAGCCTTTGAGCTTCATAGAGAGGCTTTCACTCTTCTTTATAAATAATGCACTTTGATGTTTCCCTCCTGTGATATCTAGACGAACCGGGTGATGAGGATTCAGGGGCAAGGAGGAGGAGGAGGAGGAGGAGGAGGAGGAGGAGGAGGAGGAGGAGGACATGTTACTAGAAAGCTCTCCTCTCTATCTCTCTTCCCTCCTTCGTTTTAACTTTTAATATCCCGATGTCAGCAATGCAAGGAGTGAATGAGGAGATAGATGAAGGAGAGACGAAAGGGAAGAATTAGAAAGACGTGATGAAGATGCTGGATAAATAGGAAGTGTATGATGAAAGTCGACAAGAGAGAGAGAGGAAAAAAAAATGAGATATAGAAAAAATTGTATGACCTCAAAATATAACCTGGATATATATGAGAGAAAAGTGGTAAAGAGAGTAACTAGAGGAAGAGTAATATTACCTCGCCAGAAATGGGATGTGGATATGGGCACAAACAGCTGGTAAATTAAACATGTCAACCGGTGATGGATGAGAGGAGGGAATGGTGATGCAGAATGAAAATGAACTCAGGAAAAAAAAGGAAACGGTTAGAAATAAAAAATAATAAAAAGAAATGATGAAAAAGTAAAGAAAAAAAAGTGAAAATAGAGTAAAGGTAAAAAAAATATGGAAAATGTAGAAATATACAAAACGTGTGTATGTGTATATATAAAATGTGAAAGAGAGAGAAAAAGAAAAAGAAAGAGAACAAAAATTAATGAAAATGTTGAGAATCAATTTTATGAACATTTTTCTCTCCATTTTGCTTTGACTTTCACTTCTTACAGTATCCTCCTCCTCCTCCTCCTCCTCCTCCTCCTCCTCCTCCTCCTCCTCCTCCTCCTCCTCCTCCTCCTCCTCCACACTTTTTCCTCCCTGTCCTCCTCTCGTGTCCTTTTTACGTCAGTGAGTGTTTCATGGGAAGGTAATGACTGTGTGCCGAGGAGAGAGAGAGAGAGAGAGAGAGAGAGAGAGAGAGAGAGAGAGAGAGAGAGAGAGAGAGAGAGAGAGAGAGAGAGAGAGAGAGAGAGAGAGAGAAAAAAAATAGATAGACAGAGGGATGATGAATACAAATATAATAAAAAAAAACAAAAAAACCTTAATATCCACATGATCTAACCATTCCTTCCACATATCCATACATACACATTACCAATCCACATATCCACCCACATAGCATCACCAATCCACTCATTACAGGGTCTGGAGTGTGGATCTCGCTACCATGTATACGTAGTGGCACATAACACCGTTGGTTCGAGCCCCGCCAGCACCACCGCCGTTGTCAGGACCCTCGGAGGCGCCCCTCAGCCACCTCCCTCCCTGCAGTTCCTCACGCCTAACTCCACCAGCGTGACCGTGTTCCCGAGGGCGTGGGTGGCGCGTGGGTGTCCTATAACTCACATGGTGTTGGAATACAGACAAGATGATGATCCACATTGGGTGCAAGGTGGGTGGATGGGTGGATGGATGGGTGGAGGAGGGAAAGAAGGGTAGAGGAGGGAAGGGTAGATGGAGGGAAGGGAAGGGTAGAGGAGGGAAGGGAAGGGTAGGGTGGAGGGAAGAGAAGGATAGGGTGGAGGTAAGGGAAGGGTAGGTGGAGGGAAGGGTAGGTGGAGGGTGGAGGGAGTGGAGGGTGGAGGGTGGAGGGTGGAGGTGGTTTGTGTGGGTGTATTTTCAGTTACGGTTCATATTTTCTTCCTGTTTTTGTTGTGTTTTTTTTGTTTGTTTCTGTTTTTTTTGTATTTATTGGTTTGTTTGTTTATTTATTCATGTTCCTATCTATCAATTTTTTTTATTTATTTATCTAATTGTTTATATATTATTTGTTTTTGTTATTTTTTTCTATTTGTGTGTATTCTCTCTCTCTCTCTCTCTCTCTCTCTCTCTCTCTCTCTCTCTCTCTCTCTCTCTCTCTCTCTCTCTCTCTCTCTCTCTCTCTCTCTCTCTCTCTCTCTCTCTCTCACTGTGCCATAATTTAATGAATCTCACGACCCAACATTTATTAACTTCCTTCCTTCCTTCCTTCCTTCCTTCCTTCCTTCCTTCCTTCCTTCCTTCCTTCCTTCCTTCCTTCCTTCCTTCCTTCCTTCCTTCCTCCCTCACTTCACGAGGACACGAGCACTCACGCGTCACACCTTCACGATTCTTACTCATCCAATTACCTGTGTGTTTTCTCTCTCTTTTTTTTTCCTTCTCTCTCTCTCTCTCTCTCGCTCTCTCTCTATTTTCCTTTGTCTGGCTGATTTTCTGACGTGACTTGAATTAATTTTTCTTTTGTTTGTGTTTCGTTTTAGTTTTGATTGTTTTGTCTTTTTTTTATTTGGATGTTGCATTTTTTTTTTTAATACTTATTTTGGTTTGTTTGCTTTTTTTTTTTCCTCTTCCTGTTTTTTTTTTTATATTTAATATTGTTTGATCTTGTTTTTTTTTTCATCATCTTATCATTGTATTATTATCATCATTGTTATTATTCTTAGCTCTTCATTTTGTATCTCTTTACTTATCAATGTTTTCCTCCATTCCTCCCTCCCTTTCTCCATCACTGCTCCCCTTCCTCTCCCTTCCTCTCTCTCCCTCCATCCATTCATCCTCCTCCCCTCCCTCCTTATCTCCCAATCTCCCTCTCGTCCTTTACTCTCCTATTTCCATTCTTCCCTCTTTCACTTTTTCACCCTCCAACCCTCCTTATCTCCCTCCCTTTCATCCTATCCTTCACCCATTTCTACTATCCTTCTATCCCTTTCCCCCATCCTTCCCCCCCTTCCCCCAGCAGTGTCCAGCGGGGGATCGAAGGCTCGGAAGGTGGAGGTGGGTGGACTTGTGCCAGCCACCCATTACACGCTAAGGGTGACGGCTGTGTCGAGTGCAGGATCCACAACCCACGCCTACTCCTTTACCACCCTCACCCACGCTGGAGGTAAGAGGAGTGGGTGGAGTGTGTGTGTGTGTGTGAGAGAGAGAGAGAGAGAGAGAGAGAGAGAGAGAGAGAGAGAGAGAGAGAGAGAGAGAGAGAGAGAGAGAGAGAGAGAGAGAGAGAGAGTGTGTGTGTGTATATGCTGTTCAAATTTTAGACGCGTTTCTAACTTGTATTGTTCCTCACAAACTTCTGTTCTCATACATAAGTAACCACGTGAATGCTGAGAGTTAGAGAGAGAGATAGTTAGAGTTAAAGAGAGAGAGAGAGAGAGAGAGAGAGAGAGAGAGAGAGAGAGAGAGAGAGAGAGAGAGAGAGAGAGAGAGAGAGAGAATTAACCTCAGTGTCCTTGCTCCTCAGAAATTCCTCCAATGTGGAAAGGGAAACCTACTCCCCAGTGGCTCTCCGTCAGGGTGCTTCTGCCTCTCCTCTCCTCCGTGGTGGCTCTTGCCTCCTCCCTCGCCCTCGTCTGCTACTGCGTCAGGAAAAGTAAGTATCTGTTTAAACACACACACACACACACACACACACACACACACACACACACACACGTTTTTTTTTCAATATATGGACCACAATTATATTTTAGTTACACCCCAAAAAAACGAAGGGAATGGATTTTGTAATTACTCTCATCTATATGTGTATGTGTGTGTGTGTGTGTGTGTGTGTGTGTGTGTGTGTGTGTGTGTGTGTGTGTGTGTGTGTGTGTGTGTGTGTGTGTGTGTGTGTGTGTGTGTGTGTGTGTGTGTGTGTGTGTGTGTGTTCATCAATCACACAAAAACAGTACTCTATACTATTACACAAGTGCTTCCAAACAATGGCACTCTAGGTTGATTTAATTGTCAAATGTTTCAGAAGAGTAATATTGCTTCCCATTAAATATTAGTTACACTTTTGTAGGTAAATGTCATGTGTACCTGAGGAATTGTATTTTTTTTAACACTGAAAGATCACCTGTGTGTTTATGCCTGGCAGGTGTGCATGGATGTGTACAGAAGGATTAATCTTTCAGGCTTATAGAAAGGGAAGAACATATTGCTTTCAACATTCATTTCCACGTAGAGAGCGAGGGAAAAAAAAAGAAGTGTCGTTTTCCCTTACATGAAAAGAAAATGCATGTATCTTTTTTTTTAATATTCTACAAAAAGGAAGGAAATTACTTAGCTTTTCCTTTGTGTTTATTTACAGTGAATCAAATATCTTTAATTAATTCACATCAAGATAAAACGCATCATCCAATTGCATGCATGAACGACACACACACACACACACACACACACACACACACACACACACACACACACACACACACACACACACACACACACACACACACACACACACACCTTCACCCCATCACACCTCACGTCCATATGCAGAAACATCTTCACCAGGAGGCCGGGAAGGTGACGGAGAGAGCGGGGTGGACGGGACGGGGCGGGGCGCGAACACAGCCGCCCGGGACAACAAACACAACCTGGCGCAGCGGGAGCAGTACTACGCCACCATCAGGAAGGCAGCACCGAGGGACCAGCAGAGTGATCTAGTCCCAGGTATGATAATGAAAAGGTGACCCTATTTTTGTATTGCTTGCTGCTGTCTGACGCCTACCACGACAGGAGTCAATGTGCCCTTTATATGTATGTGTACTTATGTGCCACACGACCGACACATGCTCCCTCCATACACACGTTGCTCCTGAACTAAGATGTGGCTGCTCCCTCCCTCCCCGCAGAGAACGCTGAGGATATCTACCCGTACGCTACGTTCCAGCTTCCCGACCCGGCGCCCCCAGATCCAAACCACATCCCCATGTATCCGATTTACCAGACCCGCACAGAGAAGGTCCGTATTTCTGCTTTACTCTAGGTTCAAGCTCTTTGTGTTCCCTTCCCTCTGTGTCCTGTCCTTATCTGCACCCTTACTGCCTCCCCTCCACACCCCTTCACACCCCTTTCCTCCCTCCAGGTGTACGTTTCCCAGGTAAGTTTTGATTTGGTGTGATATTTATGGATTTATTGTGTTATATGGTGTTGTGGTGCCTGAAAGTGGTGGTGGTGGTGGTGTGGTGGTGGTGGTGGTGGTGGTGGTGGTGTGAAAGACCTCGTCCGTCCACACTATCCTCACGTCACACGGACCCTCAGGTAGCAGTGTTCTCAAGGTCACAGAGGAGGACGCACACACACATCCGCAGGTATTGTCCATTGAAGTCATCAGCGTCCCAACGGAGCCATTTAGCGGTAACGAGAGGCGCGTCGGGGCCATCGAACATTCAGGCAGCATTAATGGCCTTCATCCCTCACCCCCACCCACCCCCCCGGAGCCTAAGCGACCTCCCATGACCCCTGCTGACCCGCTATGGACAGGCTTCTGGGTCCCGCTGCGAGGGTAAAAAGAGTGAGGGACGAGCGAGGGTTCCCGGACTACTGAACATTACGCTGTGAATCTAGCTTGAATATCACTAGTTTAGGTGACGTGCCGAGCGGACTCTGATGGGCGCGGTGACAACATGACTCGTGAATTAGTGCGAAAGAAGGCACATCAAGGCTCGCGCGTCCCTTTGTGCCCGGTCATTCGTGCGTCTATTTCGTTTTTACGCGGCGCCAGGTTTATTTGAACGCGTTTTAACACCTGACTTCTCAATGAATAATTTGGTTCAGCGTCCATCAGACAGGTTAATGAAAAATGGGATTAGCATACGATTCAAATATGTCGATTTGCATATTTGTGACGCATGCCAGAACTTCACTTAGCGGGCGTGGGACTGTGGGCGGGCGGGCGTGGGACGAGGATAGGACGTGACATTGCGACGTGACATGACAGGGACGTGTTTGGTTCACTCAGGCTGGGGATCGAAGGACAGGTAGTGACGGGAACGTGATGACAGGCGTGGACGTCCCCACTCACTCTGCCACGCCGCCCTGCATGTTATGAAAGGGAATCTAACTTGAAATGTAACGTAACAATACAACTTGAAAACTGCATTGACGGAAGAATACAGAAATACACATGTGATACTTCTCTCTCTTGTACTGAATGTGTGTGTGTGTGTGTGTGTGTGTGTGTGTGTGTGTGTGTGTGTGTGTGTGTGTGTGTGTGTGTGTGTGTGTGTTTGTGCAGTGCCTCTCTCTTCCCTCACACATCGGCACTGCTGGCACTCTTGATAAGGCGTGGCACTCATTGCTTCATTCTGTTGACAGTTTATATTCTCTCCTCCCTGAAACGAACTATATTTAGAGGCGAGAAAATTAGTTGTCGAGGAGTCCATCTTACTTGAGAGAGAGAGAGAGAGAGAGAGAGAGAGAGAGAGAGAGAGAGAGGGAGAGAGGGAGAGAGGGAGATTTCACACTTTCTTCACCTACATAAACTTGTTGTCTTGGGTTTAGAAAAAAAATATATATAATAAAAGACAAGTAAACAAATATTCCAAATGACATTGTGTTCTTCAATTACACGAAGGAAGAGGAAGAAGAAAACAAACAAAAAAAAGTGTAGAATGTTTTTTTTTTTCCTCTTCTTGTCTTGTTTATTTAGTGAAATGTCATTAGTTTCGCTTCAAAAAACACACCACGACACAAAAAACAAAATACTGTAGAGAAGCGTCACAAATGATCTCGTGTCTTTTCAAACTAAGGACGAAGAAAATAAAGAATAGTGAACTCTCTCTCTCTCTCTCTCTCTCTCTCTCTCTCTCTCTCTCTCTCTCTCTCTCTCTCTCTCTCTCTCTCTCTCTCTCTCTCTCTCTCTCTCTCTCTCTCACTGTCCTTTTCCCTCCATCCCTTGCCTTTATCCCCTCTTTCTCGCTGATCCTTCTCTCCGTCTCCCCTCATCGTTCCTACCTCCCTCCCCTCTCCCCTCTAACCCCTCGTCCACACACTCACTGCCGCTTCTCTCTCTCTCTCTCTCTCTCTCTCTCTCTCTCTCTCTCTCTCTCTCTCTCTCTCTCTCTCTCTCTCTCTCTCTCTCTCTCTCGCTATCGTGTTTCTCAGTTCCTCGATACTGGTAATCTTGTTCTCTTCATCTCTATGGCTTCCTGCGGCTTGATTACTATTGCCAACTGAAGGCTAAGGCTCCCACGCCACGCCCTTCACCCCATGTCCTTCACCCCACGCCTCTCCCACGCCCACGTCTTCCTCAGATCCTTCCTTATATGTTCGTCGATTTTCTTTCTTTTTTTACATCATTTATTTTCTTAGGTGAGGTTCGAGTGTTGGTTTTTGGTTTTCTTTTTTTTTTTTTGGTGTGGCTTGAGAGTGTGTTTGTTTGACTGTTGTTTGCTTTTGTGTGTGTGTGTGTGTGTGTGTGGAGGGGTAGGGGGGCGGTGGCTTATTGATGTGGCTCCAGCAGTCCTATATGTGAGATGGCTTTAAGAGGTATGGCTAAGGGTTTGTATATATAATGTCTGAATGATGAAACTACGTAGTGTGGCTGTTTAAGTGTATACCATCCGTCTATGTGGCTCTAGTGTGGCTCTGGTCATGGCTTTAATAGTGTGACTTAGTGTGGCACATCTAAAAATACAACCTGAGTGTGATATGCTTCAAAAACTATCATTATTTTTTTTTTACCTGGATAACATGTCTGTACAGTGTGTTTAGTGTGACGCTGGGCCTGGTAATGTGGCTTCATAATGTGGCTATGGTGATGTTGCTTCATAATGTGGCTCTGGACGGACGGTGTGGCTCTTAATTAAGGTTTAGTCAGCGTTCCTGTGGCTGAAAATCGCCGGGCCAAACCAGACTTGCAATCAAGCGTATTGAGAGTGAGCGGTGCAGCGTGAAACAGATAGTGAGGGAGGCACCATTGATCCCCTACCCACTCCCCAACCCTCCCCACGAACCCCACTATCCCCTACACCTCCTCTTAAAACCCCCTTCCCTTCCCCTCTTCTGTAAACCCTTCCCCCCTCCCCCTGTCCTGTTCTCTACACCTCCCTGTTTCGCTTCTTCCAATTCTAAAAGCATTAATGGCACGTTACCCTAATTGGATCCATTAATTGAGCTATTGGTTATTGATATGCTGGTCCTACGTGCTTGCCAAGGCGTCCTGGAGGAAGCTGCCACATGCTTTCACCTTAAGAACCGAGTCGTAAGAAGTGGAGATGTTAGGATAAAAGATGCGGGAATGAGATGTGAAGATGTGAGGAGATTGTGTAAGGAGAGATGTTGAGAGAGAGAGAAAGAGAGTGAGAGTGATAAATATAGAGAGAGAAAGAGATAAAGACAGACTTCCACCACCTCATTAATTAATAACACACTACAGAACACCCCCCCCCTCACAACCTCCCCTACACACACAAAGAAGAAAAATAAATAAATAAACAATACAATGACATCCCTTTAAAACAACATAGGAGAAGTTTGGACGAATGACAAAATTCCACCTTATACAAAAAAAAATAAAATAAAATAAAAATAAAATGGCGAAGAAGGGAAGAGGGAATAGCGAGAGAGAGAGAGAGAGTCTTTTTCGAGGTGGGCGCGTAATTAGGCTTCATAAAGGCTGTTAAAACTCCTTTGTAGGATCTCTGAGACTTCCTGAACGGCGTCATTAAGCAGCCTCAAAGGACCTGCTGGGGGCCACACGACGAAAAATTATATTATAGTCTCCCACGCTGTCTATAGTGAGGAGGAGGAGGAGGAGGAGGAGGAGGAGGAGGGTGATAGTGATGATATATAGTGATGGTGATGATCGCTCTCTCTCTCTCTCTCTCTCTCTCTCTCTCTCTCTCTCTCTCTCTCTCTCTCTCTCTCTCTCTCTCTCTCTCTCTCTCTCTCTCTCTCTCTTTCTCTCTTTGTTCATCCTCTATCTCACTCACTTTCCCATTAAAACTATTTCCTCTTTCCCCTCCTCCTCTTCGTCTCCTCCTCGTCCAGTCTCCCCTTGTTATTTAACCATTCCTTTCACCTCCACCCTTCTTCCTTCTCGTTTCCTCTATTCTCTTCCACTTTTCCCTTCCTTTTGTTTCTCCTCTTCTCTCCTCTCCTCCATTACAACCCTCACGTGGCCTCTTGCAGCTCAGCCTCGTGCACACACACACACGCACACACACGCACACACACACGCACACGCACACGCACACACACACACGCACACACACATGATATAATTGAATATGATTTCTCTGATGACTGAACAATTTTCTCTCTCGGCTTCTGGGTTTGGAATGATCTTTTTTCATTTATTTATTTATTTATTTATTTACTTATTATTATCATTATCATTATTGCGATTATTTAATACTACTCAATCACTTCGGTTATATAAGTGGAATGAAAGTGGAGGAAGATGCGTCTCGTCCTCTACCACTACTACCACCACTACTACCACTGCTACCACTGCTACTACCTCTCTACCACGACCACTATCATTGTCTACTAGGCTTCGTTTTCCTCCTCCACTTCCCTCTCACACAAGCCAGGAGAGGGACATAGATGTACTCAATATACACTTCACACCTGCATGTATTCCTCTTCTATTTCAACAAGTCAGAGGAAGAAGACTTTACGTAACCTTTCCCATCTTGATGTATACGATAATTAGTGGTTTCGTCACATTTTGGGAAGTTTGAAATTCGAAAAAAGGCTAAAGGAACAGAAGTCACTCACGTCATTAGTCTAAACAAAAAACATTAACTTGAGTCTCAGGAACAATACTGATTAGTTTGACTTCCTTTGCTGGTATTCTCAAGTTGGTGTCAGGTAAGGTTAGTTGTTAATTGTTAGTTAGTAGTTAGTGTAAGGTAAGGTGCTTCATGTCTCTCTCTGCTTACCTTTACCCGCCTTGCTGTGTCTCCCGCCTCGCTGTCCCGCTAGAAGATGGAGGGCTACGGGGAGGTGAAGAGGCGGGGCAGCCGTAGCCGTGGTCAGCGTCGCAGCAGAAGTCGAAGCCGGAGCCGAGGTGGTTTGGGCGACAGTGGGGAGGACTACGAGACCTTAGGATCCGACACCGAGACCGAGCACGGCGGGGTTTCATCTCGCACCGAATCGTCCAACCAACTGGACGATATCCCCTCCATCAGGGACCACACCGTGTACGCCCGAGGACCAGGGAACAAGGACCCCAGGGACGCGGTGTATGTCAGGGACGCCACCCAGAAGGACCCGAGGGATGCTGTCTATTCGAGGGACACGCAGAAGGAGCCGAGAGAGGCAGTGTTCTCTCGGGAAGGTTCGAGGGATAGCAACACGGCCTTCCAGCAGAGGATCCATCACAGTAAGTGTCAGCCCCGCCCCGCCCCGCCCCGCCCCGCCCCGTCCCGCCCCGGCCAAGGCGTCGCCACAGCTTGACCCATCACCCCCCCCCACCCCCCCCTTGTGTCACTCACTGCCTGACTGACTGCACCTCACGCCCCCAGGAAGTGCTCAGCGGCGGTAACTTCTTTCCCCGACATTTCACAGTGCAAGTCTCGGAGTGAAGATTGATTGTTCGTGGCTGTGTCGCCTTGCAGTGCCTCTCCCCTCAGCTGGAAACACTGGAAAAAGGCGGGAAAATAGTGCCAGTAAATCTTAAACCATCCTCCTCACCCACCCAGACGCTATAGAGGCTGATTCCCATGTTATAACCTGCCTTGGTCTCTTCCCTCACGCCCGCCCTTCAGCCTGCCTCTATAAAGGGCTCAGGGCAAGGCTGGCTCCAGGAGGAAGTTGTGTGTTGCAACATCTTGGTGACCAGCGACGCGCGAGCAGCAATCAATCACTCTGGACGTGCACTGTGTTGTGTTGGTGAGCAAAACATGCTACTCGACACCCCTGCAGCTTACTGACTCCCCCAGACACACCCAAACCAACCATGCTGACAGTCTCACTTACCAACCCCATGTGACAAAATTTCATTGCCAATATATTTCCTCCTTGGTAAATTAAAAGTAGAAGAAAGAAATTTAAGTCTCACAGACCTGTTCAAAGGGACCGCAGGCAGGACCAATTACCACAGCGACACCTGCCAACCACACACCTGCTGCGACCCTTGGTAACGCAATCACAACAGTCATTGCTCCACCCACATCAACCCTTAAAGTAAGTCCACAACCAACACTCCCCTCCACTCCCCACTACCCACTCCACCACTGCTGCTGCTGCTGAGGCCGCTGTGATGCTGCCGCTGCTCCACACTAGCACACACATCACCTTAACTAACAGACACTCACCTCACCCTCTGTGACTCCTGCGGGCGTCACTAACTCCCTCCTTCAGTAGTTACCGATCCGATGAGTACTGACGCTGCCATGTGCATGGTATTTCAGACTTGCTGTACCACGCCGAGTCTAGCACCTCCCCCGAACCTTCCCCCACCACCGAGAGAAAGTCCTTCCCCCGGCGCGCCAGAGCCAGGTACTCTATCACTCTGTCACGGCCCAACACCCTGCACCCTGCATCACCCCTCCCGCACCCCCGCACCCCCACCACACCCCACCCTGGCATGCTACCCTCTCTTCCATCCCCTCTCTAACTTAGCTTATAACTCCACTCGTCCACTATTAACTTCACCGACCTGCATTATCCCTCTTCCAGCCGTCACTTACTGGCCTGCACCACCCTCTCGCCCCCCCTCAGCCTGCCTCGCACCTGTTATGTTTTAAGTCTCGCCGTCTGCCTTGCTCCCTGGCGCGATGGTCTATATGTGTGTCGCTTCAGAGGCGGGAATCCCACCATCCATTCAGTTATGCAAACGTATTCATATATTCTTTGACAAGTGGTTTTTGCTTTTCCCGGTGTCACTAGAGAAAGGTTTTAGCCCCCCCCCCGCCCCCCGCGCCCCCGCCCTGTCAAACCGTTAACACAATTATCTGATGCCTGAAAACATAGAAAAACCCTTTGTAATAAAAAAACAAAAACACTTATTCAATATATCAAGAACATTCGTAACTTTTCTTTCCCCCAAAAAACTGAGACCACCGGGACCAGTTTTCTTTCCCTTCTTTTTCCCTACCTTGTCCTTGCATTTTCCTCGCGTCCTGAAGGCTCCGGGAACTGAGTGGTTGACGGGCGTAGGAGTCTGGGTTCAGAGGCTGCTACCTCCACCCACGCCCCTCAGTCACTCAGTTCAGGGACGCCCACAAGCCTGCCTGGTGCCGTGATGTACTTAAGTTTATCATAGTATTTTCTTCATGGTTCGAGCGCTGGGTTAGTACTACCCTCTGCCCTTATCGTTCTTGTAAGTAGCGAACACCTATGTATCTCTCGTTTTCTGTTCACTTTTTTTTAGTTTTACATTAGTGCCACCTTAGTTCTGTCTGTCTGTCTGAATGTCTGTGGTATTTCCTTTCTGTTCCTATCTTAGTTTAGAAATAGTTTGCAGCCTGCTACTCTAAGCTAAGGTTGGTCTATACTTACCTTTAAGTTGGGTATAGACTCCTTGAACATAGTACTGGACTTGAGTAAAGCAATAGTTTCCTGGAGTGAATGTGGAGTGGATGACAGATGGACCATTAATCACTCTCACTCCCACTCTTCCACTCCCTTGTTTTGCTTGCATATAAACACTCCCTCCCTCACTCACTCACTCACTCACTCACTCACTCACTCACTCACTAAAACTCTATATTTTTCTCCGTCACTTCCACCTCCTTGAAGCCTTCCCCAAACCACTTACCTCAAACTACCTACCCACCCACCCCACCAAGCCTTCCTTCCCTTCCTTCCTTCCTTCCTCCTTCCCTCCACTTACCTCTTTCTTCCACATAGGCAAAACGCGCTTCTCCGCCCGTCCCGCGTAAGATAAAAAAAAAAAGATAAAAATAGAAGAGAGAAACGCGGCGTGTGTGTGTGTGTTCCGCTAAACCCACAACATTTTACCGCCGCCTCTTCTTTATTTTTACCGCGTCCTTCGTATGAGGGGAATGGGAGAAAATGAAATAAAGTGAGGGGAGTAGATAGAAGGAAGCGAGGGAGACGGGGGGGCGGGGGGGGGCCGGGTTGTGCCTTATCACGTGGAGGAAGAAGAGGAGACTGAGGGATGGCGGGGAGGGAAGGAGGGGAAGGAAGAAGGAAGAGAAGGAGACAGTAAGGAGAAGGGAGAGGGGAGGGGGAAAGGAAGAAGGAAGAGAAGGAGACAGTATAAGGAGGAGAGAGAGAGAGAGAGAGAGAGAGAGAGAGAGAGAGAGAGAGAGAGAGAGAGAGAGAGAGAGAGAGAGAGAGAGAGAGTACGTGCCACATCTCTCCATCAATCCTTGTTTCCCGGTATCACTCTACAACTCTCTTCCTTCAGCGTTGTTTTGGTCGTAGCCTCGTGGTCCTAGTAATGGCAAGGATCCTTTTATCAGCAGGATGTAGTGCGCGTCCTTGAGTGGTGTGGTATGGGGTCCTATTTCATTTTTTCGTCTCCTAGGGTGCGTTGGGAGGCTGGAGGGTGGAGGGGGTGATGGTAGGGAGGGTTGGCTGGGTGTAGGATCGAACGCTCTATATTATGGGATTCTGTCGTTGGTATGAGCTTCTTGTGAATGCCGCGTCTCGTGGAGGAGGAGGATCGATGAAGGTGGATGTATTTATTTTATTTTATTTCATCGTTCCTTCCTTAATTCAGTTTGTATTATTATTATATAGAATAAAAAGGAGATTATGCATCCATTATCTTTATATTAATTCAAAAAAATATATTGATACTAATGAATAAAGGAAAATAAGAATCTATGAAAAATAACCGAAAATACGCGTACAATATTATTCACTTATTTAATATTTTTTTTCTGGATTTCTTTGTTTATTAATGTTTTCTATGGTTTCTAAATTTATTATAATTGTTTTATTGTTTTTAAAATGTATTTATAATGTTTTTCTTAATAATCGATATTTTTTTTGTTTTTTTCACTTTCATATTCATTTCTTTGATTTTATTTTTATACAATGTTTTTTGAGTCAGTTTTTTCTTTATTTTTTTTCGTACCACGTTTTTTTTTTTATTTATATATATTTTTTTAGTTATTCTATATATAAAAAAAAATTGTTGTGGGGTCAGTGTTTGGAATGGAAGAAGAAGAAGGAAGAAGGAAGAGAAGAAGTAAGAGGAGAAGGATTAGAGAGGAAAGAGTTAAAAGCAAAGAGAAAAGAAGCCAAAGGGATAAGACAGGACGGAGAGGATGAGAGAGAGAGAGAGGGAGAGAGGAAGTGAAAGAGGAGGAGGAGGAGGAGGAGGAAGAGGAGGCGGCACACTGCTTTTCCCTCACATCAACACAAGTTCCTATACTTGCCTTTGTCTTCCTCCTCCTCCTCCCTCCTCCTCCTCCTCCTCCTCCTCCCTCTCCCCCCACTCAGAGCCTTCCTTTGATCTGTCTTCAGCCTCCCACTCATCGTTGACGCCTCGGTAAGAGAGGGAAAAACACACACCTCCTTTGCACTTCCTTTGTCTTTGCATTCTGTTCTTCTTCTTCTTCTTTTTTTATTTATGTTTCCCCTCATTGGAGTCGATGGCAAGTCCGTTTCTCGTTACTTTCAAGATTAAAAGGAAAACAAACAAAAAAAAAGAAGAAATGAAAAGAAAGAAAGAGCCAGCCGTTTTTTCCCCTCACTTTCCCGTCTGTTTGTTTTTTCCCCTTTGAATTATTTATTGCTTACCTTTCTACAGCAATACCACAATATTACAGGTGTTTTTTTTCGACAGGTGAGAAGGTGTAGGACAGGTGTGATAGAGAGACACAAGGTGGATGGATGTAAAATTGTTGTTCCTATGTGGATATTGACAGAGGTGAAGGGTAGAGGGAGGATGGGTGTAAGTAAAGGGAGTGTATGGAAGGGTGTTGAGGGTAGGGTGAGGGTAAAGGGGTGTCAGGGTCGGTAAGAGGGGAAAAAGTACATCAAAAGTGAGGTTGATGTGTGTGTGTGTGTGTGTGTGTGTGTGTGTGTGTGTGGTGTGTGTGTGTGTGTGTGTGTGTGTGTGTGTGTGTGTGTGTGTGTGTGTGTGTGTGTGTTCTCGAGAAGTTTTCAACAACAAGCTTTAAAAAGAAACTGTTCGGCCCAGTCTGTGAGGAGCGGTGCATTGTGGGAGAAGTTCTTATCAGTAAAGGACTCTCTCTCTCTCTCTCTCTCTCTCTCTCTCTCTCTCTCTCTCTCTCTCTCTCTCTCTCTCTCTCTCTCTCTCTCTCTCTCTCTCTCTCTCTCATACAGTACACAGTGTCATAGTTTTCCTTCACAACCTCCTCCCAGGCTTAGTAATTTAGTGTGTCCTTCCCCGCCCTTCAAGCATGGTGTGTGTGTGTGTGTGGGTGTGTGTGTGTGTGTGTGTGCGTGTGCGTGTGTGCGTGTGCGTGTGCGTGCGTCACATCCCTGCTTACACTTGATCTTAAGGCTTACTTTTAACATGTAGACTTAACAAACACGTGAAATATTCCTATTATTGATGTGATCTTGGGGTGGTGAGGACCCAGGTTCACGCCCCTCCCTCCTCCCCAGGCCTCGTGTGACGGGGGAGGGCGAGGGGAGCGCGTCTGCCC
>JAPQNM010000212.1:262500-305000 GCA_029783475.1 Metacarcinus magister
CAGACACAGCCAGCCATGCAAGCGTAAATGACACGAGTAGTAGAAGGGACGCTGTTGAATATACAAATAGGTTTTAATGATTACTATATGAATTATAGCCTCGACACACACACACACACACACACACACACACACACACACACACACACACACACACACACACACACACACAGGGCTTAACGAGGCAATTTGAACGATAGTTATAGAAGATGTACGATAATGGGAAGATGTATTATTGCTAAATGTGAATAAAAAACATCAATTAATGCAAATGAATACTAGTTAATTTTCTTCATTTCTGGATCTAATTGCTATATTTTTTTACGTCTGTGTTTATGAGTCAACGGTTTAGACAGATGAAAGAAAGAAAGATTATGTTTGTTTATCTTTGATCATATTTTCTTTCTCTTCCCTTCGTGTGTCCGTGAGGTTAAAGGTGTTGGTTGTCACGTGTTGTTCAGGAATTATGCGTATGAGATTTGATCAATATTCAGGCCACAACGACGTCGGTTTGTCGCTACCATTATCTCTTCTCCCATGATAATTGAAACCACCGATCACTGCCGACCTATGTCATCACCACCACCACCACCACCACACCACCAATTGCTATTTTCGTTGCTTCTGTTCCTTCTACTACTACTACTACTACTACTACTACTACTGACACATTGATATACTAAGTTCAGTTTAAATACGACACAGTACGGAACACAGAGAGACACGTACTGCCCATAGCAAGTTAATTTTTTGTTCCTGAGAGTAAAAAAAAATACGTGTCCAGGTTGAACAGACAGAGTGAAGGATGAAGCAAGGATTTTTATTGTCAGATATACATGAATTATTACTTGCATTTGCTTTAATCCTGTCAGAAGCACACACTGAGAGAGAGGGAGAGGGAAAAAAAGAATGGAAAGATGTATATGCAAACACAGATGTGGAAATGTAGTTAATTTGTCTTGTATTTCAATTATTAACTGTCTATAACTTTATTTGTACTCCTCTACGAACCTTATTTCAGATCAGATGGTGTGGTTTACTAAGTGCACTGCTGTTTGTTCTTTCCTTTCTATTTCTTTGTGTTCGAACGCCATCTAGCAGCGAGTAACACAACTATAATGAGGCGAGGCTGTTGTGTTTCCTAAGTTACCTTGCTGATTATAATGTATGTATGTGTTAGTGTTGTTGATCTCTCTCTCTCTCTCTCTCTCTCTCTCTCTCTCTCTCTCTCTCTCTCTCTCTCTCTCTCTCTCTCTCTCTCTCTCTCTCTCTCTCTCTCTCTCTCTCTCTCTCTCTCTCTACATTAAAATATGACTCAGCACCTAAAAAATTGTCTCCTTTCACTATAAAACGTTAGCTAATTACTTACTTTGTTCAATATTACTTACATTAATATAGATTTTGGTAGGTAAGCTGATTGTTCATGTGAATAACTATGTATAACGCCTTTATATCCTGACTAATTTTATTCAATTTTACAGACTCCAAGTGCAGGGACTCACCTTCTACGCCTTCAAGCTGATGTCATTCTACTTGATCATCTGTTTATCAAGTAAGTCACTGAGGAACTGTTGCTAAAAATAGTTAGCTAGCATTAGTTCAGTGTTTTTTAGCCATACTTAAGGAATTGATGAATGAACTGCAATAACTAACTAAACTATTGCACCCACATACAAAAAAAAATAAATGACAACCACCAAGCGTATGAAAATCTGGAGTAAAAAACAAAATATACGTAACTACCAGAAAAAAAAATATCATCATAACGGATTAAAAGTAACATTTATCCACAAACCTCTAGAGTATTCCGTTCATTTACTTCACACAAAAAGCTCATGTTTATTTGGTATTGGTATTCACTACGGTTCCTATCGACTCATTAACCGGCGGCAAATGTGTGGCGGGAACGACTGTCGCTGTATCGGTATAAACAGTTGTTGGCAATCGGTATAATTCCCTTAATAATATCGGTATCCGCTTCACCAAACCATTTTTCACATCGGAATGAAGCTTCGAAACGTGCGTCATCTTTCTCGACTACCAGATGAGAGTGTTTTCAGAGGAGAGAAACATCCTCGTTAATCTGTATGCAAAACAAAATAATCCAATAATCATTTTAACACCCCAGACACCTCTCCCTCCCCAGACATCCCCCTAGACCACAGTAATCCGTAGGAAGACCAAATATATAAGGATAGATTACGTAATATCTGTTTTTCCCGCACTGACACAAAAAATGAGTGAGGAGTTTCAGGCTTGGTGGGCAGAGGACGCTAGTGGAAGCCTGATTGTATTATATTCGTAGGCTGAGGTGGGAATTGTGGGTCCTATGAAGAGAAATTACTGATGGGACTCGAGGAGGAGGAGGAGGAAGTAGGATGGAGGAGAGAGAAGGGGTGGAGCGTTGAAATAAGATAATGGAAGAGAAGGAAAAGATAAAGGAGAGAAAGGAGAGTAAAGATAACTATGTGGATATTATTGCTATAGAAAGATAAGGAAAGAAAGAGAATTGTGACCTTGAAAGTTGTGATATTCAAACGTTTTAATAAATTTAGCGTCACTCTACTCGCTAACGTTCAACATTTTCGTTCAGTCACTCCTCCCTGAACGCTTCCTTGCCCTCCCCCCCCGGGCCAGTCAGTCAGCCAATCATGTAACCCGATGAACCAGCCAATCACAAATCTCGTACATGAACTTCAACTGTGTCATGAAGCTTCGAGTTGTTGAGCTTTGATTATAAACCGTTTGTGTGATGTAGTGAATCATTTGAAGTGGTGTTGAACTAAAGAAAACGAGATAAAAAAGTAAAATAAATAGATAGAATAAATAGATTACAATTGTGAAAAAAAAAAAATGAGTTACAGGTTTATTTACAAAGAATATAATAATGCACTTAATCTTCTTTTACGTAATTAGTGAGAAGGAAAAAAAAATAAAGACGAAAGAGAGAGAGAGAGAGAGAGAGAGAGAGAGAGAGAGAGAGAGAGAGAGAGAGAGAGAGAGAGAGAGAGAGAGAGAGAGAGAGAGAGAGTAAAAAAACGAGAGAAAAAGATTTAGGAAAGCAAAACACGCACACAAACAAACACACACGCACACACACACACACACACACACACACACACACACACACACACACACACACACACACACACACACACACACACACACACACACACACACACGTAGCGGCAGGGCAGATAAACTGGTCCAAACTCTGCCCACTTGTTATTCATGTCTTGACGGCGGGAGGCGGTGGAGGCGGCGGCGGAGGCTCCCCATCTCTGAACAGGCTGCGAGGGATGGTGGGCGGGCGGGCGGGTGGTTGGGTGGGTGAGCGGGGCTGGTGGGCTTTGGCGGGCGGGCGGGCTTGTGTTGGCTGATGGCAATGGCTGAAGTAATACTGATGCAAACACTCTTTTATATAATTCCATTTCCACTATAATTATTTCTCTCTAACTTTCACTTCCTTTTCAAACACCAATTTTCCTTTTCCATCTAGGCTACAACCAAACATTTTTTTTTTAACCAAAGTTTTCTCTCTGAACCATTTTCCTGTAACCAAAACTGTGTCGTGAAATCATAACTCATTCTCTTTCAACCTTTTCTCCCTCTTCCTCCTCTTATAACCTTCCTCTTACTCCCCACAACACTTTTCCAAGGCCGTAGGGGAGGGAGGGAGGCGAGCTAGTATTTACATGTGAAAGAGGGTGTGTAGGAGGCCCTTGGCAGGCGCTGGGGAGAGGAGTTCCCTGAGGGCTTGTGGGAAGGGCGAAGGAAGCCACAACACACTGCTTCACTGGAAAGAAAGTCAGTCATCCATTCCTTTCCAGAGGGAGTTGCTGAGAATGCTGGAAGGAGGAAGAATGAGAGAGGGAAAGAAGGGAAGAGGGAGGAAAGAGGAAGTAAGAAAGGAGAAGAAGGAAGGAAAAGATGGAAAATGAGGGAAGGAAGGAGGGATGGATGAAAGACGAAGGAGGGTGAAAGAAGGGGAAGAATGATGGGATTTTGAGGGAGAAAGGACGAAGAAACGAATGATGGAGAGTGGAGGAGGGAGAGGGAAGGAGGGAAGGTCTTTTATGAAGGAGGGAATAGATGTGAGAGAGAGAGAGAGAGAGAGAGAGAGAGAGAGAGAGAGAGAGAGAGAGAGAGAGAGAGAGAGAGAGAGAGAGAGAGAGAGAGAGAGAGAGAGAGAGAGAAAAAAAAAGGAAAGATAGATGAAGGAATGGCCTCTTAGCAAGGGAAGGAGGAAGGGATGAAACTTGAAGAAGAAAGGGAAGGAGGAAGGAAAGGAAGGAAGGACAAAGGGGGAAGGAGAACTGGAAAGAGAAAATGTATAGAAGCAAAGTTATGGAGTTTGATAACATCTATTTAATGGTGTAGTCTTATTTCCATTAATTTCGGTTTTTTCTCGGTCATGCTAATCACGAATCTGGACTCAGTTTTCTGGTTACTATAATTTGTTACGGAATTGGATGCCCGATTTTGTGGGTGGGTGAGTAGGTGAATGGGTGAGTGAATGGGTGAGTGGGTGAATGGGTGAAATAGGCAAAACGCAGCCAAACTATATACAATTCGACCATTTAGTTTCTGTGCTAAATTCAGAAAAGTGATCACCAGGCAGTAACGTTTTAGATAAGTGGACGAAACTACCAAGTGAACCAATTACTCTCCACCATCGACTGTTAGGGGGAAAAAAAAGCATATACAAGTTTGCGGTCAATTGGGGATTCAAATATATATATACCCGTAAAATATTCGTTCTCTCTCACTTTAAAATTTTCATGATTATATATTTATGTATTTTTTTACCATTCAGAATAATTAGTTAACAGGTAAATTAAGCTATTTTTATTCATTATGCATTAGCGCTGCCATGGATTGTCAAAACATTGAAATACAGTTTTGTGATAAATGTGTTCGAAGCGGGTTAAAAAGTCACCAAATGTTTCACTCCCGCATCACCAGGACAGACAGACAGACAGACAGACAGACAGACAGACAGAGGGCAACAAAAATTTTCAGCATGCATCACCATTACGTATTTGTTATAAAACTGTTAATATTATTATTTTGGGGATGATGCAAGTTAGCCCATTTGCATTTTTGTTTAATGTATGAACGTGTAATCTATTTAATTCTGGCATTGTTATTATTGCTATGATTATTATTATTATTATTATTATTATTATGATTACGCAAGGCCAGCAATCCTGCCTCCCTGCAAGTGACTGTATGTTTCTCTGTCCTTTCGCTGCTTCACTGCAATTTTTCTCGATATATACTTTCTGAAAATATAATTATTCTCGTGTTCCGCTATTCCTCTCTCTCTCTCTCTCTCTCTCTCTCTCTCTCTCTCTCTCTCTCTCTCTCTCTCTCTCTCTCTCTCTCTCTCTCTCTCTCTCTCTCTCTCTCTCTCTCTCTCTCTCTCTCTCTCTCTCCCTCCAAACACAACGCAACCCTTTTCCTCCATCTTGCTCGCTTTCTCTCCCTCGCTCTCTCCCTCTTCCTCATTCTCCGTCTCCTCTTCCTCTCTGTGTCTCTCCCTCCCTCACTTCCTCCCTCCCTTCCTTCCTTCCCTCCCTGTTCTGGCGTCTCATTATGTCGATCGTAATTAGGAAACTCACAGGAAATATATACGAGAAGAAGTAAATATTTGCAAGGTGACGTTATTTTAGCTTCGGATGACTTGTGATGGAAGTTGGTGGAAAATCTTTTGTGGGTTTATGGACGGGAACGAAGCAAAACTGGGTGTATATTTGATGTTTTCTAGTGTTTTTTTTCCCCTTTTTTTTTGGTTGTTATTAAAGCTACAGAGAGGAGTGACGCCCGCACATGGTATAGAGGGAGAGGGAGTTAAGGGGAGTGAGAGGGCGTAGGATTAGGGAAGGTACAGTGGCTAGCGTGGGAAGGGAAGGGAAGGGAAGGGAAGGGAAGGGAAGGGAAGGGAAGGGAAGGGAAGGGAAGGGAAGGGAAGGGAGACTTTCACCTTTGTTGGTTTCTTCGTCAAAACGTGGGCTGTGCTTTGGGCTTTGCTGTTGCAGGTCTTTCATGGTACCGAAAGTTATGTATTTTCAGAAACCTTTTAAGTGCTCAAGCGATACCCAATCAGTGTATGTGTGTGTGTGGTGGGGGCGGGGGTGTGCGTGTGCGTGTGTGTGTGTGTGTGTGCGTGAATCAGGGTATACAGAACACGACTTTGGCTCAAATGGTAACAGAATGCGGTATGAATTAAGGCAATGTGTCACTTTTCCATGCTGTGTTTTTCGCTTTTCTGCTTGCAACACAAATACGCCGCTTGTTTAAAGAGTAAATAGCAGGTTTGTGAGCGCGTTCAAAGAGTAATATGATACAGACGTTTAAAAGAGTCAAGAAAATGTATATACTCTCATGCTTTTTAAAATGATTTGAAAATGCATGTGAACGTTTAAAGAGGAAAGAATGGAGAGTGTTGTTGGTTTTTTGAGTGTATGAAAAAAGAGAGAAAGAATACTCGTGTGAATTAAAAAAAACATAAAAAGATAAAAAGAACTTCGGGTAGCGTTTAATGAAGAGAACAAGAGGAAAATGATAATAATAACTCACCTTTGAAGAATATGAAGAGAATGAATAGTGGAAATAAAATAAAAAAATTCATAAATGTTAAAAAAAAAATGATAGAAACAGTTCATCAAGACTCTAACACACATTAATATACATCATTACAAGGAATCAACGTAGCTTAACCTTCCCACTCCTTCCTCACACACCCTCCCTCACCCTCCCACACCCTCACACATCCCCTCACCCTTGACCTCAGCTTAGCACCTACGCCCTCGCACTCACAACAAACTATGATACCTTCCCACTCTACACAATGCAGACAGGTGTGATATATCCGCGTTAGGAGCAAGAATACCGTATCAGAGACTTGTGAGGGAGAAACCAATGTAATGTTTCCTTCTCTTACTTCTCTTAAAGCTTCCCATCTCTTCTCAATATTCTCCCCAACATTTCCAACCCCTCCCCAACCTCTTTTTTAAACCCTCTACCCCTTTTCAACCTCCTCAAGTCTTCACTCATGCTGTTCTTTACCCACTTATCTATCCCAGTCTCCTTAAGCCCTTCCCAGCTTGCCTAACCTCATTTTAAAGCCTTCTATCCCTCCCCAACCTTGTCCAGTCCACACATAACACTTCCCTACCTTATACATGCACCCAAACCCCAACTAAACCCCTCCAACATCCCCAACTTTATCTCTTCCCCTAACACACCTCCTCAACTTCTCTTCCATTACTGTCTAACTTCACTCCAGTCCTCCCCAACCTTTTCTCACCCCTTCCCCAACCCTGCACCGTCCACCCCAACCCTTCCCCAACCCCTCACCGAACCACATGATGCAGTTTTCTCTCCTAGTTAATTGGGTGTGTCAGTTTATGTACCGCGACGGCCTCCACTTCTCACTGCCAGGAGAAGACCCACGGTAGAGCGCGGGAAAATCATGGGCCGCTGAGGGAATGCGCGACGGAGATGAGAAATGACTGGAATGAGAGGTGGTAAAAGTGAAAAATGATTGGTATTAAACAGGGAAGAGGAGGAGAAAGAAGTGACTAGATTAATGCGAGTGAAAATGTGATATGATTTGAATGAAGGAGTGTGTGTGGTGGTGGTGGTGGTGGTGATGATGATGTTGATAAGAGTGATTGGTATGAGATGCTGTGAATAATGAATGGTGTAAATGAATGTGATAGACTAGAAGAGATAAAGAAAGATGGATGTGATAGTAAGGAGTGACAAGAATGAGATGCTTATGGTAAAAACAAAAAAACAAAAATAATTGAAATACCAGAACAAGTTGAGAAATGCTTTAATCTACTCATATCAAAATTCGTATATAAAAAAAAGACTGAAATGCAACTGAAAACCCCCCAAAAAAAAAAATAGTATTGACAGAATCTCATTAAACAGATATAAAAAAAGGGGCTTATAATGATGTAAAAAACTAGCTAATCCGAAAGAAATTAGACGCCAATAAGCACTAGAAAGGTCACTACTGTTGAAGGGGAAGCTGAAAGGCCACTGAAGGGAAACGGAAAGGTCGCTAGAAGGCAAGAAAATAAAGAAAAGAAAACAGACTGATAAAAAAAGTAAATTGGAGTTATTTCAGAATGTGAGAATATGTTAGGAAGGTCATGAGAGAGAGAGAGAGAGAGAGAGAGAGAGAGAGAGAGAGAGAGAGAGAGAGAGAGAGAGAGAGAGAGAGAGAGAGAAGGGGGGAAGGGGAAAAAACCTTGCCAAACATCGTTCCTCCGCCACTGTCACGTCCGTCAACATGGGTTCAAGGAGGAGGAGGAGGAGGAGGAGAAGGAGGAGGAGGAGGAGGAGGAGGAGGAAGAAGAAGAAGAAGAGGAGGAGGAGGAGAAGAAAGAGGAGGAGGAGGAGGATGCGAAATAGAGAGAAGGAGAGGAACGAAATTTAGTAGGAGGAGAAACAGTAGACTAAAAGGAGATATAAAAAAAGATGGATACAAGGAAGAGAAGGAAGAAGAGAGAAGAGGAAGGAGTAGGAGAAGGAAAGGGATATTAGAGAGGAGGAGGAGGAGAAATACACTATATACATAACACCCAAATGTCACTATCCATCCACATTCAATTAGTATTTCCCTTCTCGTGAATTCAACGCCTCGCCTTCCCCTCATCCCCTCGCCTGCCCCTCTTCCCCTCGCCTTCCCCTTATCCCCTTCCTCTGCACCTTCCCCTCACTATGCAGACTCACACACAGTAATCCCCTCGCGCCCCTGACCGGGAACTGGGATTTGGGATTCATGTGTAAAATCCCTAGAAGCTATTAAGGGCGCCATGAGCTTCTACGAGAGATTATCACAAGCACGCCCATCCATAATGAGAGAGAGAGAGAGAGAGAGAGAGAGAGAGAGAGAGAGAGAGAGAGAGAGAGAGAGAGAGAGAGAGAGAGAGAGAGAGAGAGATAATGGCAACTATTCAAGGTAACATAACATCAATGGTAGTGCTTAGAAGGAAAATAGATGAAATAATAATAAGAAAAGAAATAAATGAAAGGAAGGGAAAAGGAGTGAAACAACAAACAAACAAACACACACACAAACACCACACAAACACCACACACCACACAATACAACACCACAACAAATACATCGAGAAGAAAATCCCTTCGAAAGATCCAAAACTTATTGTATTGCAGAATCATAAAATAAAAAAAAAAATGTGAAAAACCGAAAAAAGTGAGGGGGAAAAAAATAAAAATTGAGGGGAAGGAAAATAAAAGGTTTGGTCCACTTGTGTTTGCATTGTGAAAGAAGTGTTTTCCCTCAACTCTCCCGTTGTTAAGACCCATTCAGGTGGACGGCGTGTCTCTCTGCTTATCTATACACACACCATTCACTGTGCAGGGTGGTGGTGGTGGTGGTGGTGGTGGTGGTGGTGGTGGTGGTGGTGGTGGTGGTGGTGGCGGTGGTGGTGGTGGTTCTCTCCTTCCTCCTCTTCCTCCTCTCTCTATTCAGATGAGAGAGCAGTGGAGGGTGACTCTTCCTCTTCTTCTTCTTCTTCCGCCTTGCTGTCCTTCCTCCTCCTCTTCATCATCATCTCCTTCTCATACTTCATTCTTTTTCTCCTTTTCATTTTCTTCGTCTTTCTTTCCTTGGTCTTTCTTTTCATTCTCCTCCTACTGCATCTCCTGTTTCACCTACTCCTTTTCTTGTATCTCCTCTTCCTCCTTCTTCTTCCTCCTCCTCCTCCTCCTCCTCCTCCTCCTCCTCCTCCTGGTAATGCGTCTGGTGGCCTCGCTGTCCACCCATCACGTCTCGCCCTCCACTCCCATGGTCTGAAGAGAAACATTAATCTGGTGTTGTGACGCTTAGCCAGACTCACGCGGCGCCGTCCTTCCAGTCTACCGTCACAGACACTACTGGCCCCTCCCCCCTCGCCCCTCGCCCCTTCCCCCTCGCCCCTCGCCCCTTCCCCCTTGCCCCTCGCCCTCCCCCTCTCTGCCCCGGCCTCCACGCGTCACCTTAAGAGGAAGAAATGGTGCTTATAACTCTCCATCTTGGCAACACTGTGTAGTTTTAAAAGGGGTAGAAATATTACCAAAGGACATTTTCATTTTTTTTTTTACTTCTTTTACTTTTTTTGCTGCTATTCTTATATGGTTCTTCTTGGTTTTCTTTGTGTTATTGTTGTGGTATTTAAGTCCTCTTGATATTTTGTTTTTGTTTATTTAGGGTAGATTCTAATCATCTTCCTTCCTCTTGGTGTTTATTTGGGTATTATTAAGGACATTCCCATCTTATTTCTACGTCCTATTCCTTCTTTGGGACACTCTTGAGGACATTTCGTTTATTTGTGTTCCTCTTAGCATTACCAGAACACTCCATTCACTATAATTCCTCTTAGTGTTCTTTAACGGAGTATTGTACAGAAGCTCGACAGTCCTTAAAGGTTCTTATAATAGCTACAACAAGTGAATCTATTATATAATTTCACGTTTTAGGAATAGCAGAGTTTGGGTTTAAGTTTCTAGATCTGTGAGTCGTATCGTAAACTCTCATCACCTTCCACACACACACTCTCTCCGCCCTGCATCTACACCTCCCTCAGGAAACACCATATACCAAGGTCACTCACTCCTTACCTTACCGGAAGACACCACTAAGAGTTCTTCCATAAAGCCTCATCACACTACACTCCCTTCCCTTCCACTATAATTCCTTTACCTCCCGTTAGGAAAGGAAATATTTACCATCCAATTCTTCGTCTTACCTTTCCTTGTTGCTAGTTATCGTAGCTATTGATGCCACGTACAACAGAACCAACAGGGAAAGATTTTTGATCGGTGAAGCGTTTTCCTTCTTTTTTTTCCTTCCGTGTTCTCTTTAGTTTGCACAATGGATGCTCAGACCAAATCTTCCGCAGGACTGAAGGAGGGGAGAAGAAGAGTCCTTTGCGCTTAGGTCCTTGGGTTCTTTATAAATCCTTAGACTATTGTTAGAAGTAGGAGGAAGAACAGCATCACTAGGAGGAGGAGGAGGAGAGGAGGAGGAGGAGGAGGAAGAAGAAGAGGAGGAATATCATACTACATTTAGGTATTTTTCTCTCACTTTTTGTTTCCTCTTTCTCTCTCTCACACGCATCTCTGAACAAAGAAACAATACTCAGAATCCTTTCATTCTTACCACGAGTACTTATGAAAAGCAAGAACCACTTCCTCTTCTTCCTCCTCCTCCTCCTCCTCCTCCTCCTCCTCCTCCTCTCTCGCTTCCCCGTCTGTCAACTCTTTTATTGTTCTCTGCGTTCTGGTGTTTGGTTGAGTTTTATTTCATGCCCTTCCCCTTCCCCTCTTCCCCCCTTCACCCCTTCCCCCCTTCACCCCTTCACCCCTTCACCCCTTCGTCAGGCGGGTCTTCAGGGCTGTGCAGTTATTCGTTTATTTATTCCCTTTGTGTCTGTTTTTCCTTCTTTTTTTCCTGTGATAAATGAAGCTTTGTGAAGATAATTGTTTGTTTGTGTTTGTTTGTCTTGTGTGTGTGTGTGTGTGTGTGTGTGTGTGTGTGTGTGTTTGTTTGTGTGTGTGTGTGGATTCTTGTGTATGTTTTTTTCTCTTTTCGTAATCTCTTCCCAATTCTAATTCTAATCGTTGTGGTGTTTTATTTCTTTTTTTTGTCGTGTTTTTTTCCTCTTGTTGTAATTCCCTTTGTGTGTTTAATTTCCTTCCCCCGTTGTTTCCTCTGCTTTATTATCGCTTTTTCCGTTTTCTTTAATTGCGTTTCCCACCTTGACTTAATTAACTGATTTATTATTATTATTATTTTTTCTATTTTCCGTCTTGTCAGAATTTTCATATTTTTTATTCTCCTTCTGATTTATTGTTTTCCTTATATTTTTTTTACTAATTCTTTTTTGTATTTATTCATATATTTTTTATCACTATTTTTTTTTCTAATCTCGTTTTCCTTCCTGGATCATGCATATTTTTTTCATTTATTTTTCATTATTATTTTGTTTATTTCCAAAGAGTTTTTAGTTTGTCTTTCCTTTCCCCTCTTTTATCCTCTGCTTTTTTTTTCCCTCCTCTCCTCTGGGTGGCGGTGATCCGATAGCAAGTTTCCCCTCACTTTCCCCTCAGTTTCCTGTCACTAAATAACTCGAGTCTTAGCAGCGAAGGGAGAGGAAAGTGTCAACCTCTTACCACTTGTGTATTTGAGTGAGTGTGTGATTGAGTGTGTGTGTGTGTGTGTGTGTGTGTGTGTGTGTGTGTGTGTGTGTGTGTGTGTGTGTGTGTGTGTGTGTGTGTGTGTGCTATTCCTTTGTATGATTATCAAACAGCATTCACACACACACACACACACACACACACACACACACACACACACACACACACACACACACACACACACACACATGAACACAAGGAGAATTGAAAAACAGTTCAATCCAAATTTATTCTCTCCTCTCTTCATTCTTTTCTTTCTCATTTTCTTTATTAAGTTTTCTCTTTTTTTATGTCGACCTGAAACAAAAGTGACCTCATTGTGGCAAACGACCTTGTTCTCTTGTGACCTTTTACCTGTATCAAATTATTTCCAAGACTATTTATTTTCTTTTTTATTCTTTTCTTTAATCTTGTTTTACCTGACCTTTAAATCGTAAGGACTTTTTTCTAATGTTTTTTTTTCTTCTATTATGAGGAGAAGAAGGTAACATCATTATCATTCTTTCTTATTCTTCATGTTCTTAATTTTATTATCTTATATTTGTTCTTTTTTCTTTTTTATAAAACCTAAAAAAAAACTACCAGAGCAAAAAAAAAAAACAAGATATAATACTAACAATTTTTTAAAAGTCTCATGTGTATAAACTTTTTACAACAATTTTTCCTTGCTGGGAGTCCTTTAATTTTAATGACATACAGCATTAGCCCGTGTGTCGAGGAAGTGCTGCTCCTTCCTGTATCCTACCTCACGTAATGAATATCACTTACCTTTTTAGTTTCAGTGTAAAAATTGCTTCCTTTTTGTGAGGGAAACTGACTGACAAACACACACGAATAACAGTAATGATCATTAATACAAGTGTGATGTAGCAGTGGTGGTTATGATGAGGTTAAGTAGTAGTAGGAGTAGGAGTAGGAGGAGGAGTAGGAGGAGGAGTAGGAGTAGGAGTGTTGATAGGAGGATGTTTACTGAAGGAATTGGCCAGGGAGCTCAAACAGACAAGACCACACTCCACCCTCAGACACATCTCTCCCCCTTCCCCTTCTTCCCCTTCCTCCCCCTATTCCCCCCCTTCCCCCCTTCCCTCCTTCCCTCCCCCTTCCCTCCCTTCCCTCCCTTTCCCCCTTCCTCCCCTTCCCCTTCCTCCCACCACCTCCCCAAACCGCTGCCTCACCATTGTTTGCTGGAATGAGCTGAGTTTTGTTTACTGGAATGAATCGACTCGTGTTTGTTACCTACCTCCCTTGCTGCTGCTGCTGCTGCTGCTGCTGCTCTCCACATCACTCAGTCTGGTTCTCCTTTCTTTCTTTCTTTCTTTCTTTCTTTTTCTTATTGCCTTTATTTATTTTACCTCTTTTTTTTTGTTGTTTTGGTAAGGTTTTCCATCTCTTTAATCCTTCTTCTTTTGTCTTCTTTTCTTCCTCTTTGTCTTTTTTGCTTTTTTCTTGCCTTAGCTATATATTTTTTTTTCTCTTTTATTTCTTCACTGTCAGGAAGAGATAGATAGAGGAAATATTTATACACCTCCTTCCCACGAGAGAGAGAGAGAGAGAGAGAGAGAGAGAGAGAGAGAGAGAGAGAGAGAGAGAGAGAGAGAGAGAGAGAGAGAGAGAGAGAGAGAGAGAGAGAGAGAGAGAGAGGTCTATTCCTGTTTCCCTACTGGGCAATAACTCACTTCCTCCCATCGGAGTGAAATGTGTACTGAGGGGAGAGAGAGAGAGAGAGAGAGAGAGAGAGAGAGAGAGAGAGAGAGAGAGAGAGAGAGAGAGAGAGAGAGTAGAGAGAGAGAGAGAAAGAGGGAGTAGGGGAAATCGAATATATGAATAGAAAGACATATGGTGATAGAGACAATGTGTTGAAGACTATATAGAGTAACACAATTTTCCACGTCAAGCCTAACCAAATAAATTCTACCTTTGTTTAAAAATATACACGGTCTCCCTTGAAATTAAATACACATACACATAACTTTTCTTTAAACACACACAATCTAATATTCCTCTTTCCTCTCGTGTATACTGTAATGTAAGTTAAAAATCACTCTTCTCTCTCTCTCTCTCTCTCTCTCTCTCTCTCTCTCTCTCTCTCTCTCTCTCTCTCTCTCTCTCTCTCTCTCTCTCTCTCTCTCTCTCTCTCTCTCTCTCGTGTGAAGTGGAAAGCGAAAAAAATTGTGTGATGGAAATAATTCGTTGATGACAAGACATCCAGCAACTCGCAAGGGAAATATTGTACTGCAAGTGTTTTCTGGTTGAGGACTGGCGTTGAGAGACGAGTGTTGGGGAGAATGTGCGTGGAGCTGAACGTTAGTTAGTTAGTAAGGTAGAAACGTTGACTTACAGAAAATATCAAGACTTGTATACGTTAAGGAAATGTTTATATAAAGTGTAGGAAACGTTAATATTAAGAGAAGCAGGATATATTTATTGTTTTTTTCTTTGTTTAGTTTTAAGGAAGGTATTGTTACGTAGGAAATGGTAACGTTATAGAAATCTTATCGTGTGTGTGTGTGTGTGTGTGTGTGGAATAATAGCGTGTGGGAAACGTTAGTGCATAGAAAACGTTTGGGTGTGAAAAACGTTGGCGTGAGAAAACTTCTTTATCTTTTTTTCCTCTCTCTCTCTCGTTCCCTCTCTTTCGCTCGCTCTCTCTCGCTCTCAACGCAGTCTTTATGGGACCAAAAAAGATGGAGAGTCAACAGCTACAGTGGTTTTCAAGTTGATATATTCACGAGAAAGAGGAGGAGGAGGAGGAGGAAGAGGAAGAGGAAGAGGAGGTAGAGGTGTGAATGCTTGTTGCTACGGTTTTTCTTTCTCTCTCTCTTTCTCTCTTTTTATCTCTTTCTTTATCTTTCTCTTTTATTCTTTTTACATTTGGTTTCTTTTTCTCGCATTTCCAGAACAAAAAGTTTGTCAATTTTGGAAGAGCAAAAAGTTCTTCATTGATTCAGGACGAAGTGGTGGTGTGGTGTGGTGGTGGTGTGTTGTGTGTTGTGGTGGTGTGTGTTGTGTGGTGTGTGTTGTGGTGGTGTTGTGGTGTTGTGGTGTTGTGTGGTTGTGTGGTGGTGTTGTGTGGTTATGGTGAAATGAGTGGAATGGAAAACAAACAATAATAACTAAAATATTCAAGAAAGGTAGAAATAAACACACACACACACACACACACACACACACACACACACACACACACACACACACACACACACACACACACACACACACACACACACATGTTTACTTCCCTTTCACAATAACACAACATTATCAGAAAACTCAAACACTTTAATCAACACAAGAAAGAACAATAGGGCACGAAAGAGAAAGAAAATGTGGTGTGGGTTGTGTTACCTTTGAATTCTTTTTTTCTCCCTCAGTTCTGGGAAATATCTTTTTTTTCTTTCCATTCGTCGTTACAAAAGGTCATATTGTTCCTGGTTGGGCAAGTTTAACAAGGAAAAGGTTGCCAGTTTGTATGTACTTTTGAGCTTCGGAACAAAGTCGTTTTACCAAGCGCACACCTTTTGCCAGGAAGGGAAAGAAAGGAAAAAGGAGGAGGAAATATAATAGAAATGTTACCAAATTTGGAAAAAGTATCGTGTTGAATTATTTATTTTTCTGGTTTTGTTTTTTCGCTTCAATAAAAGAATCTGACTGTATTTTAGAGGCTTGGAACCCCTTTAGACGATGGTATTTATAGATGACTACTTGTGGAGGGTGTTGAAGCCTTTATCCCTTCCAACGTAGGATCAGAAGCACTATAGGAACTTATAATTGCATCAGACACGCACTTCTCAACGCTAAGGGAAAACAAGGAAGGAAATAACTGGTGGATATTCCAATTCCAAAAGAGGTTATTTCTGGAAGGAAACTTTAGAAGGGAAAAAAAACATACCTTGCTAAAAGTTAAATTTTACTCTTGACGGTGGAAATAAGAGATGAAAAAAAAATAATGAAGAGGAAAGAATTAATATCGGGTATAGAAAAAAATATATAATGGAAAATATCTGAGTACGGAAGGAAATTTTATCTATACAGGAAAAAAAAGGTGAAAAAAAAAACAACTTTACAACCCCGAAGCTTCACCAGCCATGCATGTGTTAGGGAAGCGAGGGGAAAGGAGGGGAAAGTAATGGTGTTTATATATCTTTACGGAAGTTACGGAGCTACTGTCTGATAGCTGCGGTAAATTTCTTTTATATCCTTGTTGCGAGGAACTTTATGGAAGACTTTTATGTACTGTTTGTGAGGTAAGGTAAAGATAGATGGAGGAAGGGAAGGTGAGAGAGAGAGAGAGAGAGAGAGAGAGAGAGAGAGAGAGAGAGAGAGAGAGAGAGAGTGAGAACAATATACGTACAAATAGAATTCTCTCTCTCTCTCTCTCTCTCTCTCTCTCTCTCTCTCTCTCTCTCTCTCTCTCTCTCTCTCTCTCTCCATGCAGTAAAAGCAGGACTATGACTACAGTTTTATATTTTTTTATGTTCTTTCTTTTATTCTTTTCTCTTTCTTTTACTTTTCTTCTTCATCTTTATTTTTTTCTTGTTGAAGTTTTTCCTTTCCAACAGTGGTTTCTTCTTTTTCCTCTTTTTACACTCTTCTTTAGCTTCAACCTTTTGTTTTTTTATGTGTGTGTGTGTGTGTGTGTGTGTGTGTGTGTGTGTGTGTGTGTGTGTGTGTGTGTGTGTGTGTGTGTGTGTGTGTGTGTGTTGTCGTCACTTGCTCTAAAATGCCACTAACCTTCCTTTTACACTTTTCTTATCTTGTGTCATTCTAAGCCTTTCTCACATCTTTGCATTTTCTCTTCTTCCCTCCTCCTCCTCCTCCTCCTCCTCCTCCTCCTCCTCCTCCTCCTAAAAGCTTCATAACTTATACAACTCGCCATTATCTTCCATTCTTCTTTTATCACAATATTATTTGCATACTTTTCTTATTCCTCTCTCTTCTTCCTCCCTCCTCTTCCTCTTCCTTCTCTTCTTTTTCCTCCTCCGAAGACAAGTTTATGGAGAATCTGCGAGGCTTGGAGACGAAAGGGAAAAAAATGTCCACGTAACATGAATTGGCTCCTTAAAGTCTCGTCACAGTCTCAGTCTGTTAAAATCTTCTCCTCCTCCTCCTCCTCCTCTTCCTCCTCCTCCTCCTCCTCCTCCTCCTCCTCCTCCTCCTCCTCCTCCTCCTCCTCCATCACAGTGGGTCTTCAGTGGCTTTGGAATTGCTTTCGTGACGGATTGAAAAGCGGAATTGAAAACGTTACTTGTCTGCCGTCACGATGTGTTTCAGGCGTGAGGGAGAAGAGGCGTGGATAGGTGGAGGTGCGGATGGGTGGAAGCGTGGATAGGTGGAGGCGTGTAGGCGTGGAGGGAGGCTTACCTAGGACAGCTAAAACGAGGTTATTAAGGGAAATGGTTAGATTAAGGCGAGGGGAATGCATGGATGACTGTGGGAATGTGAGGAACCATTAAGAAAGATATGAAAGATAAGTTCGTGGAATTATGATCATTATGACTTGTATTGAAAATGTGAATGATGATGCTGAAGGTGAATGGAAAGTGATGCAGGAAAATGACTGGTGGTGTTGTTGTAGTGGGGATTTTAAAGTTGATATGTGTTACTAATCGCTAATAAGTCATTGAGTTGTTACCTGTGAATATTGAATGGAAAGTAAGTAAAGGGATTCGAAAAATATAGTTGACAAAATCGGAAAAAAAAGTAAAGAAAACGAAGAATAGAAGTGACTCAAATAATGATGATTTTTTTGAAACCCTAAAAAAACTATAAAAAAAAAAAGATGAAAACGAAAGAAATGAAGAAAAAATTTAACAACGACTACAAAATGAAGACGAATAAAAAAAAAGAATAAAACAAAACATGGACTTGGGATGGCGTGTCTGATTTGTTTCATGGGATGCGTGTGTGTGTTCATGTGTGTGTTCATGCGTGTGTTCAGTTCCGTGTCCAATATTGCTGTCGGTAAAAAAAGGACACCCGCTCTGCCTGTGTGTCTGTCTGTCTGTGTGTCTGTCTGTGTGTCTGTCTGTGAACAAACGGCCGCTTTCCACATGTTTGTTCACGGCAATGAACAAACAGACGATGGCCACGTCCTCTATTACAGCAGGAACCATTGTAGGAGTGGTGATGGTGATGATGATGGTGATGGTGGTGATTGTGGTGGTGATGGTTATATAAATTCCGTCTGTTGGTTATGAAAATGTGTCTCCTCCTCCTCCTCTTCCTCTTCCTCTTCCTCTTCCTCTTCTTCTTCCCTGTAACACCTATCAATCACCACATCTAATCAATCAACTACTTAACACACCACCACCACCACCACCACCACAACACCACACACCACAGTTACTCCACAAGCACCCTACACCACGCATCACCCAACGCCACCACCACACATTCGCTCCCACCACCCATCCCACACCTCACACTCCCCTTCCTGCCCCTTCCTCACCCCGCCTCCTCCTCACCCCGCCTCCGTAACTGCCTCCAAGTCATTAATATTAAAGATACTCGCGCACGCTTTCCCAGCACACGTCCAAGGCGGTGGTAATGTGTCCTTTTCAGCACTTCTATCCCGGGAAAATCCTGTTGGTAGTTATAAATTGTTCCCAGAAGCACATAGGCGTTCAATACAAGAGTGGGTACGTGTTAGGTTCGGCGTTGAGTCATTAATGTTGAGTGGTTGGAATTCCTTAACTAATTGTTGGGTAGTTTAGACAAAATGATAATGATGAAGGGAAAATGTGTGTGTGTGTGTGTGTGTGTGTGTGTGTGTGTGTGTGTGTGGATTTTATAAAGTGTTTTTTTTTTTTTTTCCTCTCGACCCATAATGATTAGGAGTGATTAAGTGATTAGTTGTTTATCTTTTTTGTATTTATTTATCTATGTATTTGGTTTGTTTATAAGTGATTGGGCAATACATTTATCTATTTATTTAACTTATTTCTTTGGTAAAATTGTAGTAATAGTAACCAACAGCCACGACCCCTTTTTTTCCTCTTTTCCCCTCCTTTTTCCCCTCTTTCCCCCTCTTTCCCCCTCTTTCCCCCTCTTTCCCCCCCTCTTCTCCACTCTTTCCCCTTCTATACCCCTCTGTGTACCCCTAATTTTTCCCTCTTTCTCCCCTCTTTCTCCCCTCTTCCCCCTCTTTTCCCCTTTTCCCCTCTTCCCTTCTTTCCCCCTCTTTCCTGGCGGGTTGGTTGGGTTGGGGTTACGGGGAATACTTTTGTCACGCGATGAACGGTTGCACGGCGCGACTCACTGACCGGAGAGAAAGCTGAGGCTGACTCTAGAATATTAATCAACTCGAGGGAGACTTTGCGTTGGTGGTGGTGGTGGTGGTGGTGGTGGTGGTGGTGGTGGTGGTGTAGGATTGTGTCTTGCTTGTGTGTATTCAGGGTTGTGTGTGTGTGTGTGTGTGTGTGTGTGTGTGTGAGTGTGTGAGAGTGTTTTGTTGTTGTTGTTGGGTATGTGTAATATATTGGTGCTACAAGTTAGGGTTCTGTCCACTTTCTCTTTCTCTTCTCTCTCTCTCTCTCTCTCTCTCTCTCTCTCTCTCTCTCTCTCTCTCTCTCTCTCTCTCTCTCTCTCTCTCTCTCTCTCTCTCTCTCCCAGTAGCAATATCAGTATCCCATCTTTCTTCCTTCCTCCTCTCCACCACCACCACCACCACCACCACCACCACTTCGTCTTTCTTCTCCCTCCTCACCTCTTCTCCATCACCACCAGCATCCTCTCTCCCTACTTTCCTTTCCCCTCCCATCGTCAGCTCCAGCCGCAGTAATACCCTATCACCTTCCTATTTTCCTTTCCCTTGCTTCCCTCACACCCAATCTACTTCCCCTCACCCAACCACCCACACCCTCTCCACCCACCTTCTGTCTCCCTTTAAAAACCTCTCTCCCCTTTAATTCATCTATTTACGATACCATTATAACATCTATTACAACCTATGTTTTAAATCTCTTACTTTTCCCTCGTTTTTTCTACCTTAAATATATATAGCTTTGTCTCCTTTTATTTTTTTTTCATCCCAAGAGAACCTTTTGTCCCTTCCGTACCTTACTAACCTCATTATATTAGTCCCCCCCCAACGTATCCCACGCTATGGAAACACCACCAGTACCTCCTTTTCTCTCCCCAAACCTAGTAGCGTCACTTCTCTCTCCTCCACACTCTGTTACAGCACCAGGAGGAGAAGTATAGAGGGTTAGGTTAGGTTAGGTTAGGTTAGGTTAGGTTAGGTTAGGTTAGGTTAGGTTAGGTTAGGTTAGGTTAGGTTAGGTTAGGTTAGGTTAGGTTGGGTTGGTGACTAGTTCTCTCTGCCTTGTGTCCCTCTAGTGTGTGAGTCTGGAAGGTTGCTAGGTAGTCCCTTGGAGCCTTGTGTGTCTAGGGAAGAAAGTGTTGGGTCTCATCTAAGGGGGCTTCGGGGTGTGGGGTGTGTTGCGTCTTGTGTCATCTGGAGTGAGTGTACGATTTTGTGTTGGGGACCTTTATGTGTGTGTGTGTGTGTGTGTGTGTGTGTGTGTGGGTGTGGTGGGGTGCTGTATCGCCTCTTCTTGTCACCCTTACCATCCTACCATCCTATTATCCTACCATCCTACCATCGTTAAAACAAGACTGGTCGCAACAGAGGCATTGAGAGAGAGGCAAGGACTATCGTAAACTGGAAACCGTTCTTCACTCTGCCATCAAGGCCACTACGACGCCATGGCCAGGCAATTATACCCCTTTAATGGCACCAAACTAGACACCTCCTCCCTATTCCTATCCTCTATCCCTCCCTCCCTTCCTATCCCCTCCTCCTCCTCCTCCTTTAACCTGTCTCTCCCTTCTTCCTCTCTACCTATGAAGCACACCTATGTCTCTCTCTCTCCTTCTTATTAGTCCTCCTCTCCCTCCTCCTCCTCCTCCTCCTCCTCTCCTCCTCCTCCTCCTCCTCCTCCTCCTCCTCCTCCTACAGTGAATCAAGCTTAGTCAAGATAATTTTCCAGTACAAGACACTGATTGCATTCTCCATTTGGTAGAAGGAGAGGTTGTTGTTGTTGTTGTTGTTGTTGTGGTTGTGGTTGTGGTTGTGGTTGTGGTTGTGGTTGTTGTTGTTGTTGTTGTTGTTGTTGTTGTTAAGATGTTTGGATGTTTTTCTTAAGGTATTATTTATTTGTTACTTATATTTTCTTATTATATTTATTTATCATCTGTTTTTTTTCTTCAGTTGAATTTACTTGCCTTACATTATTTAAACATTATTTTTTCTCTCTGTTTATTTTATTATTTCCATTTATTTTAGTTTCCCCTTTTAAATACTACGCTGAATTCCTAGCTTAGAATCCTCGCTCTCTTTTTCCTCCTCTCCTTCCTCCCTCTCCCCTCTCTCTCTCTCCCTCTTTCCCTCTCCCCTTTCTCTCCCTCTCCCTCCCTCTCCCTCATCTTATCAGTCACACACCATTACACTCTTTCCCCCGACTCTATCCTCACACCTCACTTCCATCTCTGTTACAATCTTTTCTCTCCCCTTTTTCCTCCTCGTCTCTCACTTTTCCTCTCCCTTTTCTTTCTCCCTTTTTTCCTCTTCGTTCCCTATCTATTTTACGTGATCTATATTGTGGTTTTTATTTTTTTTCCTCCTATTCTTTCACTTTTCCTCTCCCTTTTCTTTCTCCCTTTTTTCCTTCTTCCTTCTTTATCTAGTTTGCTTTATATACATTGTGATTTTTTTTCGTAACTATTATTATTATTTTTTTTTTTTTTTAGATTTAATGAAAGGTACAATAATTATGTTGATGGTACGATTATATTTTTTTCTCTTTCTCTCGCTCTCTCTCACTCTCGCTCACTCTCGCTCATTATAAAGTAAGAAGCATTCACTCACGTGTAATTTCTACTTTGAAGATTAAATTGCATCAAATCACTGTAACTAATCCTACCTGGATTCACCTTTAATTAAAATTTTCTAGACGAATTGCAATAAATATTTGAGCGCGCGTCTGGCTGGCAATGGCACTCAAAGCAAGGATACAATGCACGTCATTCTCCTGCGTACGTACATGCACGGAGGGGAAACTACTAACACAGGGAAACTTGAGAGAGAGGGGGGGGAAACAAAAAAATAAAAAAGACGTCACAGAAGCCAAAACCTGGAAAGAAGTAAAGAAAAGATAAAAAGAAGAAAAAAAAATAGACAGTACAACATGATTTTCTTAAAGTTGAGGGAAAAAAAAGAGGGAAAAAAAAGTGAAAAGAAGTGAGGAGGAGGATACGCACAAAATAGACCACACAGCATGATTTTCTTAACACTGACGGAGAGAGAGAGGAGGGAGTGAGAAGGATACGCAAGGCAGTGGGAAAAAATGATACTGTATGAGAATGACAAAGTGTTGGCGTGTGAGACTTAGAAGGACACAAGGGAGGGCAAGGGAGGGAAGGGAGGGAAGGGGGGGAAGGGAGGGAAGGGAGGGGAAGGGAGCCACCTTGAGAAGACGGCTCAATTTTCTTCAGAGGATTACAGGATCGAGTCAAGGTTACCAGAGAGAGAGAGAGAGAGAGAGGATGAATCTATGAACTGAAAGCCTCGTTCGCTCCCCAAGTGACCATAATTTTATACGTGCTGTGGAAGATACAAAGAGAGAGAAGAGAGAAGAGAGGGAAGGAAGGAAGGAAGGGAGGAGGGAAAGGGAGAGAGGGAGGGAAGGATGAAAGAAAGGATGAAAGAAGAGAGAAAGGAATGTTTGTAGATAGGTCACTCAAAAGGAGGGAGAGGAGAGAAAGGGGAGGTAGAAGAGGTGTGAGAAAGGAGAGGTTGAGAGAGAGAGAGAGAGAGAGAGAGAGAGAGAGAGAGAGAGAGAGAGAGAGAGAGAGAGAGAGAGAGAGAGAGAGAGAGAAACAGCCTGACAGAACCTGGAAAGAACTACGAAATGAAACCAAAGGGAGGAAGGGAAGGAAGGGAAGGATTGAGAGGGGGAGGGAAGGGAGAGAGGGAAGGGAAGGGGAAGGGAGGGAGGGAGGGAGGTGTGCGGAATAGAAGGCGTGAATTACGTTCCTCAGAAATCCTCACCAGTGCTGCTGCCGTCAATATATCTCCCTGCGAGGCTCCCCAGGGCAGTACAGGACCATTGAGGAGATAGAAATGCAGAAAA
Organism: Metacarcinus magister; assembly: GCA_029783475.1. Lineage (NCBI taxonomy): Eukaryota > Metazoa > Arthropoda > Malacostraca > Decapoda > Cancridae > Metacarcinus > Metacarcinus magister. The sequence continues at coordinate 285,852 of JAPQNM010000212.1, forward strand.
ACAAAAGAAAAAAGAAAAAAAAGAAAGAAGAAAGAAGAGAGAAAGAAAGCCGATAGATTTACGACACGCATTTCCTGTTGGCGACCTTCTGAGAGAGAGAGAGAGAGAGAGAGAGAGAGAGAGAGAGAGAGAGAGAGAGAGAGAGAGAGAGAGAGAGAGAGAGAGAGAGATTTGAGAGGAGATTTCTAGTCCTGTCCCGAGAAACATCAGGAAAACAGAACGAAACAATAAAATATGGTGGAAAATATTGTTGGCACATGATACGCGCTTCACCTAATTCTTTTATTTTCTTGATGTATCGATGCAGTTGTTCACTCTTTGCCCTTCATCTTGCCTTCTACCTGGGGCTGGAACTCTCTAGATGGACTGGCGAGGTTAGATAATACACACATTAAATATATAGTAAGGTTTTATAATTTTATGAAGTATTAATGTTCACCCAGAAAATTATTGGAACAGAGAAATGAGAAGAATCAAATTAATGTCAGTCAGTTAGTCAGTCAGTTAGTCAGTCAGTCAGTCAGTCAGTCAGTCAGTCAGTCAGTCAGTCAGTCAGTCAGTCAGTCAGTCAGTCAGTCAGTCAGTTAGTCAGTCAGTTAATCAGTCAGTCAGTCAGTCAGTCAGTCAGTCAGTTAATCAGTCAGTCAGTCAGTCAGTCAGTCAGTTAGTTAATCAGTCAGTTAATCAGTCAGGAAGGAAGGAAGGAAGGAAGTTTTCAAGGCCACACTCCCCTTATCCTTCCCTCCTACACTCCATTCTGTATCTTTTCTTCCCTCCTACACTTCCTTCTTCAAGCATACACTTCCTCCTTTCAAATTCCCTCACCTTCCATCTTTTAAACCCTCCCTTCGTACCCCCTTGGTTCCCCCTTCCCTTAGACGCGTCCCAAACACCCGGGTCCCTTAGCTATCCCCTTGAGGCACTCCCCTAGTGCTATCTTCACCTTCAGAAGAAACAGTAGATGGTCTGAGGTGTCGATATTTCACGTGCAACCTACTCATTTTCCTCCCTCCTCAATCCTCACTCACTCCTCCTCCTCCTCCTCCTCCTCCTCCTCCTCCTCCTCCTCCTCCTCCTCCTCCTCCTCCTCCTCCACCATAAAGTAAGAAAGGAGGTCATTCCCCCTGTCGTGAGTGCTCCTCTTGGGCCGCAGTATAGGACTGGAAAAGAAAATGCAGTGTCTAGCCTCGTTTTTATACTTTTGTTCATAGAAAATGGAATACGGAGGCAAGGCAGAGAGAGAGAGAGGGAGAAGGAAGGAAGGAGGGAAAGGAAGAAGACTAAAAGGATGGAAGACCGTGGAAGATATAGAGATGGTAGAAAAACGAGCGGTTTAAAGAGAGGAAAGAAGGAAGAGGAATAAAGAGGAGAATTGAGATGATAGAGGCTTGGAGGAGAAACGTTTGGCATGGGAAGAAGAGGGAAGAGAAGAGGGAAGAGAAGAGGGAAGATGAGAAAAGGGACAGGAAGGGATTAGGACATGGATAGAGGAAGGGAAGAGAGGGAAGGATGACTGAAGGGAAGACACAAAAGGAGGAAGAAAGGAAAGAAGATAAACATTAGATAGACAAGGAGGAAAAAGACGAAGAGGATGAGAGGAAGAAAGAAAAGAAGTGACATGAATATAAATGAGAAAAAAAAACTTACCGAGAAAAAGAATTGCTAAAAATATTGAAAAATGCTTAAAAATACCGGAAAAAAATACACTAAAAATAATGAAATATGTAAAACTCAGAAAATTATTACCAAAGAAAGAAAAAGGTTAAGACAATACGGAAACAATTACTTCAAAATACCAAAAATCAGCTAAATAATAATAAAAAAAAAAGCCTTGAAAATACTGAACAAAGCTTAAAAATAACGAGAAAAAACACGTAACCCAGGACTTTTTAACGAGTCCTTCCCTCTTTAGGCCCTGGAGTCACTTTTTAATTATAATGACGGTGGCATTTAGGGGGGCGTGAGGTCACCAGCTAATTTATTGACTAGATAATTGTCCCGGGCAGAGAGAAGTCAACTAATTGCCAGGCATAATTAACCTGCCTCGGAGCACGGCCTAACTACTCTCTGTTCATGTGGAAATTATTGTTATTGTTGTCCTGTAAGCGACCCTGACACGCCCTTAGACCCTCAAGCGGACGAGGGGAAAAGAGGGGAATAGAGGGGAGGACAAAGGGGAAACTGGTCAAAGGGTGTAAAAGGGGAATTTGTGAGGGAAATGTGGTGGAAATAGATTTTTTGCATTTACCTTAGGTTGTGGTATGAGAATGAGGGGTTATGGGAGGTTGTAGGGTGAGGGGAAAGAGGGACAGAGGCAAGGTGAGGGGAAACAGATAAGGTATGGGCGTAGGAAATATTATGGGTGAGGGGAAAAATAGATAAGAGGGAAAATTAGATAAAATGTATGTGGAAAGCTGAAAGAGAGGGGAATGAGAAGTGGTGAGGGGAAGGAAAGTACACGGAAGGGATAAGGGAGAAGAGGGTAACAGAAAGGGGAAATTAGCATGTGAAAGATGGAAGAGAGGGGAGAGAGGAGTATGTGAGAGGGGAAAGAAAGGAATAGGAGTGAAAAAGAGGGGAAAAGAAGTGTGAAAGAGGGAAAATGAGTGTGAAAGAGGGGAAAAGAGAGTGAACTAGGAGGAAAAGGAGTGTGTGTTAATTCATTGTTATTCTTATTCATATTATTATTCTTAACTTTCTTCCTCTACTTATCCTTTACAACAAGTCTCCCTCACAAGTGTATTACCTGATTACAAACATAGATAGCTAGATAAAAAGAATATATAAAGATGGAAAGAGACCATAAAACTATAGGCTTCGTTCTGGCATCACTGTGAGAGGACATTACTGGTAGCCGTCCGCCTAAGTTGGCACCACTGGCGTCGGACCAAAACTTTCACACTCTTTCGTTTCGTCAATTTACAAAAGTGACGAAACTTTTGCAAGCCAATGTGAATGGCGTCATTTGTTCGTTTTCTGGCTACGAGGAAGACACAACCTAGCGTGGTGTGTGTGTGTGTGTGTGTGGGTGTGGGTGTGGGTGTGGGTGTGTGTGTGTGTGGGTGTGGGTGTTGCGATGTGATGTTATGCTTGTGTTTGTATGTTTGTGTTTGTGTGTTCGTGTTTGCCTCTCGCCCCAACTGTTTCCTTTTCATTTCCGTTATATTCTTTCAACACATTCTGGTAAAGCTGTGAATATAAAAAAAAAGTATGCGAGTCTAGCGATTACTGAATGAAGAATATATATATATATATAAAGTTTTGTAGCAGATTTTTACATTTCCTCTTATTAATTTTCCATCACTAGTGTTCTGTTAAGTCCCTTTTATCCTCTTTCTTTTCTGGCGCCGCGGGAACTGAAAGAGAATATCATGATGAACAGCCATTTAGCTTCAAACATAAAATAGATGAGTTTCTCCTGTGCTAGAATACTTCATAACAAAAAACGAACGAGCATCAAGAGAGAAATGACTCGTGACTCGTTATCGAACCATCAAAGATAAGATCAAATATATACTTTTGACTTAACTTCTTCCTTTTTACGGATTTACGATTTGATTCTCGGTCGTAGTTTTTCTTGACTTGAAGCCTCATGTTATTTTACCTTCCTTTATCAACCCTCTTCCTCTTCCTTTCTCTCCTCCTCCTCCTCCTCCTCCTCCTCCTCCTCCTCCTCCTCCTCCTCCTCCTCCTCCTCCTCTTCAAACAGGCAACCTCATTATATATCAAAAACCTTTATATTCCCTGTTTATCCTACATTCTTGTGTGTCTTTTATCATTCTCTTCTCCCTTCCTTCTTCCTCTTCTCTCCATGCATCAGTTATTCATTCTTTCATTTTCGTTTCCTTGTGTATGTATTCTTTCCTCCTCCTCCTCCTCCTCCTCCTCCTGGTACACTCTTGTTATGTGTCGTGATTTCATTAAAACTTTGACGTCCAGGTATTGGTTCAGACAACACCAGGTGAGCTAATTACAGTCCTTAGCATATACTAACCTCCACTCAAACCCTCAATATGCATCCAACTTCATTCCTCCTCCTCCTTCTCTCTCCTCCTTCTCTCTTCCTCTCCTTCTTCTCTCTTCTTTCATTTATCATAACTTTGCGATCCATTTACACGTATTTCTTTCACTTTCAATTTATCTCTTTCAGTTGTCATTTATCGAGTTTTTTTTCCCTATTCCTTGTTTATTCTATGTTTCTTTTAATGTGTTTTTGTCTTACATTTATCATGCTTATACAACTTTTTTATTTTTTATTTTTTATTTTTTTCCTGGATGATAAAATGAGGTTTGTTTTGTGAGAGGGATTATACAAGTTGTTTCATTTTCCTTCGTCTATATTTTCCTTTTCCTCTTACTTTTTCTGTTTCTCTTTCCCTCCTTCTCTCCATCCTTTCCCTCACACGCCAGGTTACCTCTCTCTCTCTCCCTCCTCTCCCCTCACCTTACCCTCATAACCAGTCTCCCTTCCCCTCACTCACCTACCTGGCACTCCTCCTCCTCCTCTTCCTTCTCTTTCTCTTCCTCTCCTATTCCAACCTCTTTCACATTTCCTCCTCCCTTTCCTCCTTCTCTCTCCCTCCCTCCCTCCCCCGAGCCTCGCATTGTCACGTTATTGCCTCCGCTTGGCCAATATTAAATTCTACGAAGCTATATTACAAACGCGGAGGGAAGGTCTCCTCTTACCTCCCCTCACCTCCCCTTACCTCCCCTCTCTCCAGCCCCTCTCACCCCCCTCTCTCAGTACTGTTGCTGGCCTCCTTTCTCCCCCTTTTCCTCTCTTCCTCTCTCTGTCCCTCTCTCCCTCGTACACGTAATTAAAATCGTTTACTAAAGTCAAGGTCACGCTTCCAGTCTTTCCACTAACTTGAGGAGCTGCACGAACACGTCTCTGGAAGCCTGGTCATCCACCTCTCCCTTCTCTCTCTCTCTCTCTCTCTCTCTCTCTCTCTCTCTCTCTCTCTCTCTCTCTCTCTCTCTCTCTCTCTCTCTCTCTCGTTGCTAGCACACTAATACAACTGTTATAACACACTAGTACTCACCGCAGATTTACTTCCCCTCACACTAACACATCGAGAGTCAAACACACCGATGCAACACACACACAAAGGACACCACACAATCATAAGCCTCTTGTCTTCCACCTGTGTCGCCGTCGTTGTTGTTATTGTTGTTTTACTGCAGTCCACGTATCACGAAAGAGGAGAAAGAGTATTCCATTATGAATTCAACGTTGAAATGAAAATAAACGTCAAACTACATTTCCCTGTTTCTGCCTGTCTGTCTGCTAAAGAGTTTGATAGAATAAAGAAAAGAATTAAGGCTGTTTGTCTCCTTCATTTAAACTATACCATGTAGGAGAATAATACATGTTCCTGCATTTATCAGGGGAAAGTTATCAGACGGGCGTGGTGCAGGGGAGGAAAGGGAGGGTGATTCTGGGGGTGTTCTTAGGGGAGTGGGAGTGTGTGTGGCAAGGCAAGGGTCAGGTCAGAGCGTCTTGGCGTCTTGTGGACCCCATAACACACGCTCAGGGAGTTTCATTTCCTCAAGAACTGCGTAAACTGTACGATAATGTCCTAACTTTGGGTGCAGGATGATAATTGTGAAGATAGCCCTGGGTGGAGGCGGGTGGAGGCGGGTGGAGGTGGGTGGAGGTTGGTGGAGGCCGTGGAGGTGGGTGGAGAGTGGTAGAGGTCGTTGTGGAGGTGGGTGGAGGTCGTTGTGGAGGTTAGCATCCACCCAGCAGGACTCTCTTGCTTTTCTCGTTTCTCTCGCTAATGAAATATTCACTCGCTCTACGATCCTCTTCGCCCCTTGGCCGCCACATGGCCTGGATGGCCCATAAAGGGTGTGTGTCGGTAACTCTGACCTGCGGGTGTCTCCTGGAGGCTGTTGTCATGCGTTTGTGCCGTGTTTTCGCCCTAACGACTCTCTGAAAGGACGTGGGGCGAGGCGGGGAGGGAGGGAGGGAACGGGGGGAGGGATTAGCAAGGGAGGGTGTGAGGGAAGGAGAGGTGAGGAGGTATGAGATAAGTATAAGCTTTAGTATTTATGTATGTATGTATTTATAAAACATGTATATACTGTGGTAGGTGATCGTGTGTGTGTGTGTGTGTGTGTGTGTTGGGGAGGTGGGGGGGGGCGCAGGCAAGGGGCGGTGTGAAGTGAAATTAGTCAATGAATGATGAATGTGTACTTAATAAATACTGGAGTCGAGGTATCATGATTCATAATGTACATAAACGTATTGGATAACCTAACACACCTATAACTCAATACTGATCTCCCTACTACCTCTGCCTCCCCTTCCTATCATTACATCGAGGTGGTGGTGACTGTGGTGGGTGTGAGCAGGGGACAGAAGGGGTGTGGTGACGAAAGAGGGGAAGAAATAGTGACGTAAGAAATGTTGGGGAAGAAAATGAAGAGAGGAATGACACTAGAGGATTTGAGAAAGGTTTAAAAGTAGTAGTAACGAAGATGTAGTTAACGAAGAAGCTAGTAGCGAGAGGATTTACGGATTAAGTTAAAGAACAAAGCCAAGAAATAGGTAGGAGAATATATTTTTCATTGCCTTAAGACAGCTATAAAGACGTGTGTGTATCCCTCCCGCTAGTCTTTTGAACACTGAGGAAAGGCGCGCTGCTGACCGGATAGATATACACTTACGTCGACTGGACAATCTTCTAAATGGGATGCCAACAATATTTTTACGAGGAAGTCTAGCGAGGGAAACTTACGAGATGGAAAATATAAAGGAAATATATACAATTCTGTTATGTATATATGAAGAGACTGTAGACTTGACGGAAACTAAGGAATTAGGAGAGAAACAGAAAGAGAGAAGTAGAGAGAGAGAAAAATATATATAACAGTACGCATTAAATTATATAACTTGATCAGACAAATAAATAAACACACACACACACACACACACACACACACACACACACACACACACACACACACACACACACACACACACACACACACACACACACACACACACACACATTTCAACATACACTAATCATAATAACATTTAAACCTTGTTATGCTAATGAAACAATAATCATCTTTCAAAATTACAAATGAAAACAAAAAAATTGCTTGGGTTCATTCCTCACCATTCCTCACCAAAACCTAACCTAACCTAACCTAACCTAACCTAACCTAACCTAACCTAACCTAACCTAACCTAACCTAACCTAACCTAACCTAACCTAACCTCACCTCACCTCACCTCACCTCACCTCACCTCACCTCACCTCACCTCACCTCACCTCACCTCACCTCACCTCACCTCACCTCACCTCACCTCACCTCACCTCACCTCACCTCACCTCACCTCACCTCACCATTCCTCACCAGCGTGGAATGAGAATGAAGTGAGGGAAGGAGACACTTTTCTTTACAACCACAGCCACTCAGGACCTTGAGTAAACAACGAGAACCTTTAATACGGTCACTCATCACCACCACAAACACGAGAGGCAAACAGGGAGGTCTAGAGCAGCATCCAACACCACACACCACACCACCACACACCACCACACACCACACCACCACACATAAACAAATGACAGTCGTACACTAACCTAACATTGACTTCAAAACAACAAAACATGAATGATATATAAAAAGGAAACAGGTCGTAATGATGATGCAGATTAATTTTAGTGACTGAAGGGCAAGTGTGTGTGTGTGTGTGTGTGTGTGTGGGAGGGGGGGGGGTGTAGAAGACAAGACAGTTTATAAGTTACAGAAGGAGATGAGATGAGTTGAGTGAAGCGAGGAAGATACCATTTAGAGAAGACGAGAGGCAGGAGCAGGTTATTAGCTTCAGAGATGGGGAAGCGAGTGAGGGAGGCAGGAGGAGATAAGTGGAGGAGGAGAAGGAGATGAATACTGTGAGTTAACGCGGTGAGGAGAGCAATACTGGAGGACAGAGGAGGTAACTTGCCTGGGAGATGAGTGGCTGAGGAGAGGAAAGGGAGGAAAACAAGGGGATAAGTGGAGGAAGTTAAGAGGGTGAAGACAAGTAAGGATAGGGATAAAAAAAATATGTAGTTATCGCTGAACAAGGGAAGTCAAGGAAACTGAGGGGAATAGACTGAGTATTACAACTGACCTGGGGAGAGTAGTATGCTGTAAAGGAGGAGGAGGAGGAGGAGGAGGAGGGGAAGGAGGAGGAGGAGGAATAGTTGGGAAGGAAGAGAAGGCCCCAGGCTTGTGATATATAGCCTTGAAATTCCAGTGACAGGCTTGGACGCGTGAGTTATGATCACATCCTCGCCTTGATGGGAAGTGTTGGCCTCTGTGTTGGGGAGAATGTGTTGCTAGGAAGGTGTGCAAGTGTGTCTGAGGTGGTGTTAGAGGTGTGTGAGCCCTCGCTGTGTATTGTGTAGGTGTGTGTATGTGTCTGAGGTGTTTGTTTATACGTACGTTCTTTCTCCTCACACAATACTAAGCTGAACTATTTTTGTTTAGCTATTTTCTTTCTTATGCCTTGTAGTGAGAATGAGGAGTGACACGTCCTCATCATCTTCCTCTTAACACCAACAAACATCCATTGAACTTGTACTGATAAAAGGAATGCAGAAAAATACCATCATTGTGCCTTACTAAAAAGTCTGTTCATTATCGGTCTCAATATAGTTTCCTGAAAGCCGCTACAAGGAGGAGGAAAAACATGTTGGTAGTTGATCTTCGGTTCCCTTGGCACAACACGCCTCAACAAACACTGGAAGCTTATACTCTACTTCACCTTCGTCTCGGAAACTGAAGATGTAAACAGAACTCTTAGGTAAAAAAAGGGAAAGAAAAACGGGAATTCGAGGAAATATATAAATAGCGTCAGTGGGAGTAATGTCTGTTTTTTTTTTTTTTTACTTGTTGTTCAAAGTCTGTTTACTGGTACAAATTAGTGTTATCTAGAAACCTCCTCTTAAAATGACAGGTAGGGGAAGGGTGGCGGGGGGGTGGAGGGGGGTAGGGTGGTAGAGGGAGTGGGGTAGGATTAGGAGGAAGAGGGGACAAAGAAAACAGAAGATAGAAACAAAGATAATAGAAGAGAGGAAGGAAGGAAAAGAGGAAGGAAGTAGAGTAGGTTGTCAAGATAAGCTCAAAAAATAAAGATTGGAATTAATACACCCAGGTTCGCATCCCAGTCGAGTTCAAAACAAAACCACAAGGATTTTTTTTATATAGGTTTTTGTTCTCAGTAGATGTAAGAAGGATATCAATGGCAGGGCGAGAGTGGCGCCTTGCAGCTCAGCCTTCTAATAATCCCTTATGTGTGAGTGGCAAAGCGAGCCCCCTCACCCTCCCCTCCCCCTCTCTCTCTCTCTCTCTCTCTCTCTCTCTCTCTCTCTCTCTCTCTCTCTCTCTCTCCCCCTCTCCCCCCCCCCACGTTGCAGAAAGAAAACGGGGGGTTGATTTACATTTTCTGTTTATTATTATTAACCCTTACACTGCCGAGGTCTTTTCTAAGTGTTCGATTTATAGAGTAGCTACACAGGCAACCTTGTAAGGCCCACCAGGGCTGTTGTTGCCTGTTATTCCTTTGTATTCTTTGTATCCACCCATCCATCCATCACTCCACCCACCCATCCACCCACCCACCCATCTACCCACCCATCCACCAACCCATCCATCCACCCACCCACCCATCCATCCACCCACCCACCCATCTACCCACCCATCCATCCACCCATCCATCCATCCACCCACCCATCCATCCACCCACCCATCCATCCATCCACCCATCCATCCACCCACCCATCCATCCATCCATCCATCCATCCACCCACCCATCCACCCACCCACCCACCCACCCATCTACCCACCCATCCACCCATCCATCTACCCACCCATCCACCAACCCATCCATCCACCCACCCATCCATCCACCCACCCATCCACCCACCCATCCATCCACTCATCCATCCAACCATCTACCCATGATAAAAATAAATAATGATGATAAAGATAAATATTGATGATAAAAATAAATATTGATGATAAAAATAAATATTAATGATAAAAATAAATAATAATGATATAAATAAATATTAATGATAAAAATAAATATTAATGATAAAAATAAATATTAATCATATATATAAATATTAATCATAAAAATAAATATTAATGATAAAAATAAATATTAATGGTAAAAATATATATTAATGATAAAAATATATATTAATGATAAAAATAAATATTAATGATAAAAATATATATTAAAGATAAAAATAAATATTAATGATATAAATATATATTAATGATATAAATATATATTAATGATAAAAATATATATTAATGATAAAAATATATATTAATGATAAAAATATATATTAATGATAAAAATATATATTAATGATAAAAATATATATTAATGATAAAAATATATATTAATGATAAAAATATATATTAATGATAAAAATAAATATTAATGATAAAAATAAATATTAATGATAAAAATATATATTAATGATAAAAACAAATATTAATGATAAAAATAAATATTAATCATAAAAATAAATATTAATGATAAAAATAAATATTAATCATAAAAATATATATTAATGATAAAAATAAATATTAATCATAAAAATAAATATTAATCATAAAAATAAATATTAATGATAAAAATAAATATTAATGATAAAAATAAATATTAATGATAAAAATAAATATTAATCATAAAAATAAATATTAATCATAAAAATAAATATTAATGATAAAAATAAATATTAATGATAAAAATATATATTAATGATAAAAATATATATTAATGATAAAAATAAATATTAATGATAAAAATAAATATTAATCATAAAAATAAATATTAATGATAAAAATAAATATTATTGATAAAAATAAATATTAATCATAAAAATAAATATTAATGATAAAAATATATATTAATGATAAAAATAAATATTAATGATAATAATATATATTAATCATAAAAATAAATTTTAATCATAAAAATAAATTTTAATCAAAAAAATAAATATTAATGATAAAAATATATATTAATGATAAAAATATATATTAGTGATAAAAATAAATATTAGTGATAAAAATAAATATTAATGATAAAAATAAATATTAATGATAAAAATAAATATCAATGATAAAAATAAATATTAATGATAAAAATAAATATTATTGATAAAAATATATATTAATGATAAAAATAAATATTAATGATAAAAATAAATATTAATGATAAAAATAAATATTAATCATAAATATAAATATTAATCATAAAAATAAATATTAATGATAAAAATAAATATTAATGGTAAAAATATATATTGATGATAAAAATATATATTAATGATTAAAATAAATATTAATGATAAAAATATATATTAATGATAAAAATAAATATTAATGATAAAAATATATATTAATGATAAAAATATATATTAATGATAAAAATATATATTAATGATAAAAATATATATTAATGATAAAAATAAATATTAATCATAAAAATAAATATTAATGATAAAAATATATATTAATGATAAAAATATATATTAATGATAAAAATAAATATTAATGATAAAAATAAATATTAATTATAAAAATAAATATTAATCATAAAAAATAAATATTAATGATAAAAATAAATATTAATCATAAAAATATATATTAATGATAAAAATAAATATTAATCATAGAAATAAATATTAATGATAATAATATATATTAATCATAAAAATAAATTTTAATCATAAAAATAAATATTAATGATAAAAATAAATATTAATCATAAAAATATATATTAATGATAATAATAAATATTAATCATAAAAATATATATTAATGATAAAAATATATATTAATGATAAAAATAAATATTAATGATAAAAATAAATATTAATGATAAAAATATATATTAATGATAAAAATAAATATTAATCATAAAAATATATATTAATCATAAAAATATATATTAATGATAAAAATATATATTAATGATAAAAATATATATTAATGATAAAAATAAATATTAATGATAAAAATATATATTAATGATAAAAATATATATTAATGATAAAAATAAATATTAATGATAAAAATAAATATTAATGATAAAAATAAATATTAATGATAAAAATAAATATTAATGATAAAAATAAATATTAATGATAAAAATAAATATTAATGATAAAAATAAATATTAATGATAAAAATAAATATTAATGATAAAAATAAATATTAATGATAAAAATAAACATTAATGATAAAAATAAATATTAATGATAAAAATAAATATTAATGATAAAAATAAATATTAATGATAAAAATAAATATTAATGATAAAAATAAATAATAATGATAAAAATAAATATTAATGATAAAAATAAATAATAATGATAAAAATAAATATTAATGATAAAAATAAATAATAATGATAAAAATAAATAATGATAAAAATAAATAATAATGATAAAAATAAATAATAATGATAAAAATAAATAATGATGATATAAATAAATATATATATATATATATATATATATATATATATATATATATATATATATATATATATATATATATATATATATATATATATATACATATACATATATCTCTAATATAAATTTTTTTTTTTTAATATATATATATACAAATGGGGTGTGACTGATTTGAAAAGGGGCGTGGTTAATGCTTGCATGCCAGGTAGTTGCCAATTTGTCGCTACAATTAATAATTTGGTTTACAGCAATTGCTGTAGACGGCAGTGTAAGGGTTAAGACACACTCGTCTATTTATTCCCAAAGGATTCACTCAAGACTGTTTGCAATGGTTGATAACTAAGAGTCCAGTGTATTGATAACTGAGGGGAAAAGCTGTTTGGGAAAGAGTGGAAACTGTACAACTGGAAACATAGCGAGGGAAGGAAAAGGTACAGATTAGGTTATTCCAATATAATGTTCGGGTACACTTTTCCCTCCCAACCAAACTTGTCGGTAACGGATAACAGTTATTCATTACGCGAGGATTTTGACCGCAATCGAAGGGGGGGAGAGAATCCAGTGAAACATTGAATAAAGTCTTGTGCATAGCGTAGCGTCTCGTACCTGTCCATTGAATTAATAATAACTCGATCCTTCACTTTGTATCATGTGTAGCAGAGTTGAAAGTGTGTTTTATTCACGAGTTAGAGTTTCATCACTAGTTATTGAATCGTTTTTAATCCGCCTGATCTGCGACGTGACAGCTTATATATATTTATTTTTATCCTCCAGTCAGAACAGCTTTTGGTAACGCCAGAGAGGATTTGAGGTTATCTCTCATTCCTGTATTTATCAACCTTTCTCTTACTTCCTTCCTTCCTTCTTCCTATTTTTTTTCACTTCTTTTGTTTATACTTCCTACCTCCTTTTATTTCATCCTTTCTGCTCCTCTAGTTTCTTCTTCCTGTTCTCCTTTTTCTTTTGTCTTTTTCTCTTCCTCCTCTTTCTTCCATTCGTCTCTCCCTCTTTCGAAAATCAGTCCTCCTCCTCCTACCTTTCTCTCTCTCTCTCTTCCTCTTCTCTCTACGTCTCTCTTTCCTCTTCCTCTTTGGAAATCCCCTGGCGCTGTCCAACTCAATCCCTCAATACAGAGAGGAGGAGGAGGAGGAGGAGGAGGAGGAGGAGGAGGAGGAGGGAGAGGAAGGGAAAGAGGAGGAGAGGAGGGAGAGGAAGGGAAAGAGGAGGAGGAGAGGAGGGAGATGAAGGGAAAGTGGAGGAGAGGAGGGAAAGGAAGGGAAACAGGAGGAGGAGAGGAGGGAGAATGGCTCAGGGGAGAGGCAGAGAATGGGTTGGAGAGAGAGGCGTGAAGCTGACATCTCGCGTTTCTACTGCTGTATCGAAGCAGTGAGTGTTCAATTCCCGCTCACATTCTCCTACTACTGTCCTTCCTTCCTTCCCTTCCTTCCTTCCTTCCTTCCTTCCTTCCTTCCTTCCCTTCCTTCCTTCCTTCCTTCCTCCCTTCCTTCCTCTTGGTCTTCTCCGAGCATTGGCATCGATGTGTAAGTGGCTGAGGGAGACGCTATGAAGAATTTTATTAGGTAGTTTTATTTAGTCTGTCACTGTTGCCAATACCACCACCACCACCACCACCACCACCACCACCACCACCACTACTACCACTACTACGACACCCTCTCCTCTCCACACCCAGCCCCGGTATAAGCAAAACACGACGCAAATTGTACGATGACACAGACTATGACAAACTTGTGTAGCTAGAAGTGAAATCTACGTACGTGCTTGCTGTGTAGACTAACAGGAAAATCTTATATTGTTTATGTACTGAGGCGAGATAGATGTTTATAGCGGCGCCCACAACCTAAGCCTATCTCTTACCCCTTGTTTACAGAGACGAGGAGGAGGAGGAGGAGGAGGAGGAGGAGGAGGGGGAGGAGGAGGGAGAGAAAGGGGAGAAAAATGCTAGTAATCCAGAGTCTAGCAAACCGTAACGCTCCCAAACTCTCGCTTCTTGATGGGTTAAGTTTTTTTTTACTTTTTCTGTGTATGGAGTGTTGTGTTTGTGCTCCGTTCTGTCTGTCTGTCTGTCTGTCCGCCTCTCTCTCTCTCTCTCTCTCTCTCTCTCTCTCTCTCTCTCTCTCTCTCTCTCTCTCTCTCTCTCTCTCTCTCTCTCTCTCTCTCTCTCTCTCTCTCTCTCTCTCTCTCTCTCTAACTTCATCATATTAGGTGCCCAGTATTCTCACTCACGTCTGTTCTCAATGACTCTATGACAACAAAGTGAGGAGGAGGAGGAGGAGGAGGAGGAGGAGGAGGAGGAGGAGGAGGAGGAGGAGGAGGAGGAGGAGGTTCAAGTATTTTTCTCATCTTTTTCATCTTTTCTTCATCTTTTCTTCATCTTTTTCCTGTTTTTCCTGTTTGAGAGATTACAAGACGGTGAAAAGTCCTTCTCTTCCTCCTCCTCCTCCTCCTCCTCCTCCTCCTCCTCCTCCTCCTCCTCCTCCTCCTCCTCCTCCTCCTCCTCCTCCTCCTCCTCCTGTGGACTGCATTTCTGACTGAGGCTTTGAAGTTTTTTTTTTTTCTTCATTTCTCTCTCACTTCTCTCTTCCGTTCTTACTTCAGTCTCAGTCAAACGAAAAACACCAGAAAACACACACACACACACACACACACACACACACACACACACACACACACACACACACACACACACACACACACACACACACACACACACACACACACACACACACACACACACACACACAGACACACACACACACACACACACACTGGTTTCATGGAAGGACGGTTAATTATCCTCCTAATTAAAGGTGTTTCAAGGTGAACTTTTGAGAAGGCGGCAGGTAAGGTAAGGTAAGGTAAGGTAAGGTAAGGTAAGGTAAGGTAAGGTAAGGTAAGGTAAGGTAAGGTAAGGTAAGGTAAGGTAAGGGAAGGTCATTACATCACTCTAATCAACTGACTGAACTTTCCTCACCTTTACCTGTCCAAAAAGTCCTTAAGTTAGGGAAGATTTTATACCTCGTCACCTTATGGAATAGTTTGAAGGTCGAAGGAAGGAAGGAAGGAAGGAAGGAAGGAAGGAAGGTCCGGTATATACACACTGCAAAAAAAGAAAAAAAAGTTAATATACGAGTGGAAATGCAACAAAAGGGCCACGTATCAAACTCATAATTGTATTTGTGCGTAACTGAGATGAGTATTCAGTGGTCGTTAGGTAGTTAGTTAGTTACCGTTGTTAGCTCTTCACTCTGATTAATAGCCATTGACGTCCTCTGAGTGCATGTTAGTGAGACTCTCGTGCATTTGTCAGATTCCATCGTTCGACTCCTCATTTTATCCACCGTTAAAAGATGCATTTTTATCTTCGCTCAGGTAGGAATAGAAGTGATAAAAGGTCATAATAAAAGGTCAGGTGTGGAGGCTTAACTGGCTGTGAGGTGAGGGGAGTATGCAGAACAGATATGCAAAGACCAGGTGTGTGTGTGTGTGTGTGGGTGTGGGTGTGTGTGTGTGGGTGTGTGTGGAGGAGTAAATGTAAGAGATCAAGTATAGTGGATCAGCAGGGGAGGGTGAGGACAGAACAGGTGTGGAGAGAGGAGGCAGGTGTGTAGTGGGACAGGTGTGTGGTGGGGGCAGGTGTGTGGTGAGACAGGTGTATGGTGGGGGGAGGCAGGTGTGTGGTGAGACAGGTGTGTGGTGAGACAGGTGTGTGGTGGGACAGGTGTGTGGTGGGACAGACAGGTGTAGGTAAAGCTATTGATGGAAGACTGAAAGCTCCTGATGTATAGTTGTTATTCATTGTCACGTCCTCTTACCTCTCAGCCAATGCATCGCTGGGCCGCTGGGATGAAGGTGTAAAGTGTGGTGGAGGTGTTTAGGTGTGTGTGTGTGTGTGTGTGTGTGGGTGGGTGGGTGTGTTAAGTGACCTTACTCCCTTAATATTGACCTGGGTGTGTTACTACTACTACTACTACTACTACTACTACTACTACTACTTTTACTATTACTGCTGCTGATGATGATGATGATTAGGGAGTTGAGGCAAGCATAACTTTTACTAATTTTCTTTCTCTAGTTATAACTGTCTATATTTTTTTTCTCTATATATAAAAAACACGTCAAATAATAGTCTTTTACCTCTGTTTTATTGTTGAGATGCTAGTACACACACACACACACACACACACACACACACACACACACACACACACACACACACACACACACACACACACACACACACACACACCCACACACACACACACACACACAGTCCCTTTATGCAGTGCTCTTGAATAAATGTGAAAAGTTGGTCGCTTCGCCTCCAGTAACTCTAGCCACGAGTGATGGAGGGAGACCGTCGACTTACCTTAATGAAAACGGGAAGAAAAAGAAAAGAAAAGAAAACGAGAAAGAAAAAAAGAAGTGTGAAATTAGCGACACTATCTCAATTTAGTGTGTCCTGGAAAGTCTGTATGCTGGGGTGTGTTTTTCTTTTTTCTTTTTTTCTTTCTTTTTCTTTCTTTCTTTCTATTCGTTCTCTAATCATTTTTATTCTCGTTTTACAGTCCCTTTCTCTCTATCTTTATTTTTCTTTCTCTCTCTACGAAAGCAAAATTAGAACTAACAATATTTCTCCTCTCTCTTCCTCATCCTATCCTCCTCCTCCTCCTCCTCCTCCTCCTCCTCCTCCTCCTCCTCCTCCTCCTCCTCCTCCTCCTCCTCCTCTTATGTAGGTCTTGGGTGGGGAGGAATCCTAAGTTGTATGTTTGTGTATTCGCGACAGAGATCCTTCCGGAAATCCTACGCCAGCATCCTATACTCTGCAAGGATAGGACTCTCTTGAAGGATATCCTCTCTTCCACTCCTCCTCTTCTTCCTCCTACATGCTTTATCTCTCTCTCTCTCTCTCTCTCTCTCTCTCTCTCTCTCTCTCTCTCTCTCTCTCTCTCTCTCTCTCTCTCTCTCTCTCTCTCTCTCTCTCTTTCTCTCTTTCGTATTTTGTTCCCTCGCCTTTCCTTATCTTATCTATCTTTTCAATTTTCTCGCTGTTTCTATCTCGTTCACATTTTGTTTCTTCCCCTTTTCTTATCTTGCTTGCCTTAGTAATTTCCCCTCACTCTTCTTTCCTTTTTATTCCTTTCCTTTCAAGATTTTTTCCTTTCTTTTTTCTTCTCTCTCTCCTCTTTTTTGTTTCTTCTTTTCTTTGTATTCTTCGTATTCGTTGCGTTCTTCTCTCCTCTCTTCTCTCTCGAGTTTCTGCTTCTCTTCCACCCTCTATTTTTCCCTCCCTCCTTCCCTCCTTCCTTCCTTCCTTCCTTCCTTCTTTACTTCTTTATCTCCTTGAGTTTCCTATCCACTCCTTGCATTTGAAACCTCTTTTATTCTCTTTCTCCTTGTTCTTTTCTCAATTCCTTTCTTCTCATTCTGTCTTTCCATCTTTCTTTTATTTTCTTCCGTCTCTTCCTTCCTTTATTTTCCCCTAAGCTTTCTCTTCATTCTTCTCTTTAAATTTCCTTCCATCATTCTATCATTTCCATAAATTTCCTGAGGTTTTTTTGTCCCTGTTTTCTTATACCTCATCTTTATTCACTCTCTTCCTTCCTTCCTTCCTTCCTTCCTTCCTGTCTTTTATCCCTCCTTCCTTTCCCTTCCTTCATGCCACCAACGAGTAAAAGAGAGACATTTTCCTCAACTTTTTCTTGGGCTGGGACATTGGTTTGTGATTTGGGACCCCGTTGAAAAATAGAAATTGGAGTTTAATTTTCATCAGGTTAGGAAGAACTGCTCCCTCGCCTTCTGGGTCATTCATTTTTTCACCTGAGTTACTCCTTTTGTCGTGTAATGGAGTGGAGGGAGGGAGTGAGTGAGGGCGGGAGGTGGAGAAGATGAAGGAGGAGGAGAGTGAGGTTGAGGGAAGAGGGAAGTGTGAGGTGAAGGAGAGAAGGAGGAGGAAGAGGAAGGGAGAGAAATGAAGGTTTAATGTGGAAAAAAATCCTTGTAACTCCATAACTTCAAACCAGAGAAAGTATATTTTTTTCATCCCATCTCCTTTCATCCTAAACTTACTCTGCATCTCTCCAGTCTCTCTCTCTTCTTCCTTTCCTTGTATCCCTTCTTCCTTCCTTTCACACCTTATTACATACCTCCTTTATCTATAACCACATTCCTCCTCCTCCTCCTCCTCCTCCTCCTCCTCCTCCTCCACCCACAACCTATTTCTGTATCACCCTCCACCTCTCCACCACATTCTTCCACCCACAACATTTTTCTTTCTTTTATCCTCCAGCACTTCTTCCTGCCCTTTCCCCTCCCTCCCTCCCCTTCCACTCCCTCCCTCCCTCCCTCCCTCCCTCCCTCCCTCCCTCCCAAGGCTGTGGGGGGGGGGGTAATTCTATTTGCTGAGGAGTGTTGTGAAGCAGTGGTGAGAGCGGAGCCTTAATTAAGCTTGGGTTTAATGTCTAAAAGAGAATCATGTAGGAAACGCACGCTAGCAAGAAGAAGAACACGCTCTTGTTTGCGTGTGTGTGTGTGTGTGTGTGTGTGTGTGTGTGTGTGTGTGTGTGTGTGTGTGTGTGTGTGTGTGTGTGTGTGTGTGTGTGTGTGTTGGTGTTTCCTTTCC
>JAPQNM010000212.1:312500-327500 GCA_029783475.1 Metacarcinus magister
CCTACCGCCTCGCACACTGGCTCCTTGTGGTTCCCTCCCTCCCTCTCTCCTTCCCTCCCCTTGACCTACCAAAGGCTCTCTTGAAGCTCTCCAGTTCTTCCTGTAACTTTAGTGGCGTTCCGTAGGTCTTGTATCTCGTTTTCTTTGCTAATTGTGATTCTTATGGTTTGTGGGTTCTATTTTTTTTTTCATCTGTTTTTGTTATTTGTTGGTTATTTTTTTTAGTGTATGTGTGTTTTCTTTGGGTAACTTTGGGTGTTTCTGTGGCTGTGTGGCTGTGTACTAGGTTGGTTGTATGGTTTGCTGTGTAACTTTTGAGCTGTGTTACGTCTAGTGTTTTCTGTGGGTGTGTGTCTTGGTTTCTGTGGGTATGTGTCTTGGTTTCTGTGGGTATGTGTCTTGGTTTCTGTGGGTATGTGTCTTGGTTTCTGTGGGTATGTGTCTTGGTTTCTGTGGGTATGTGTCTTGGTTTCTGTGGGTATGTGTCCTGGTTTCTGTGGGGGTAATGTTTACTGTGTTATTCTAGTATGTTAACCTATTCATTTTGCATCCTCTCTGTGGTGTTATTCTTTGTAGTTACGATCTCTGTCTGTGGTACTCTGTGATTCTGTGTTATAATCTACATATGGCACTCAGGTTTCATCTGTGGCACTGTAGCAGGTGGTATCTTAGTCTCTGGTTGTCTTTGGCACTCTGTAGCACGCGTGAGTAACTCTTTTCATGATTGTTTTATTTATTTCCTTATACAAACGAGTCTATCATTTTTTCTTTTACTTGAATAGCCCCGAGGAAAACGTGACATCTGATATCTCTTTTTTTCCCCCCATTTTTTCCTCCTTTTTTTTCCCCTTCTTTTGTTATTTCATACGAGTGTTTTTTTTCTTTATTCTTTCCCTTGATGTTTTGATGTGATTTTTGTCTTTGTTTTTTTTTCCTTTCTTTTTTTTCTTTCTTATTTTTTCGTGTTATGTTTTATTTAATTTTCCGTTTCGCGCCGTGTTTTCGAGAGAGAGAGAGAGAGAGAGAGAGAGAGAGAGAGAGAGAGAGAGAGAGAGAGAGAGAGAGAGAGAGAGAGAGAGAGAGAGAGAGAGAGAGTGAGTACGACGATGAGAGAGAATGGAGGAGGGAGAAGTGGGAAAGGCATGACGGTAGCAGAGAAATGGAGGAGGAGGAGGAGGAGGAGGAGGAGGAGGAGGAGGAGGAGGGTAGCCATCTAGTAATTACATCCTGGCGCTCTCCAGTTTTATTTTCTCTTTATTTTCACCTCTCTCTCTCTCTCTCTCTCTCTCTCTCTCTCTCTCTCTCTCTCTCTCTCTCTCTCTCTCTCTCCTCTCTCTCTCTCTCTCTCTCTCTCTCTCTCTCTCTCTCTCTCTCTCTCTCTCTCTCTCTCCTCTCTCTCTCTCTTCTCTCTCTCTCTCTCTCTCTCTCTCTCTCTCTCTCTCTCTCTCTCTCTCTCTCTCTCTCTCTCTCTCTCTCTCCTCTCTCTCTCTCTCTCTCTCTCTCTCTCTCTCTCTTCTCTCTCTCTCTCTCTCTCTCTCTCTCTCTCTCTCTCTCTCCTCTCTCTCTCTCTCTCTCTCTCTCTCTCTCTCTCTCTCTCTCTCTCTCTCTCTCTCTCTCTCTCTCTCTCTCTCTCTCTCTCTCTCTCTCTCTCTCTCTCCTCTCTCTCTCTCTCTCTCTCTCTCTCTCTCTCTCTCTCTCTCTCTCTCTCTCTCTCTCTCTCTCTCTCTCTTCTTTTCTTTTCATCCTTTTAAACTACGAGGTTTTAAAAGTAATGAGGAAATAATGGAACTCTCTTTTTTTCCCCTCTTATTTCGATCCAAAAAAGTTAATGAGTCTGCCAGTTTTCCTCACTTTTCAAAATGGCTGATATAATTTTTTTCCCTTGGTACAGTTTTCGTAACTTTCCTTATTATTTTTTTTTGGGACACAGAACATCCATTTAATTTGGTTTGTGATTAGCTTTTGTTATACTCACTTTCTTTCTCTCTATTTTTTTTTCTTTGTCTCTTTCTCTCTCTCTCAATGACTTAAACATCATTAGTTTCCTATTTTCCTTCCCTTTATGATGATGATGTGTCACCCTTACACACCTCCCTTTCCCTTTGGTGATAAAAAAAAACCTTAAACATTATTTCCCCTTAGGTAAAATCAACCTCCCTTAGACACCCTTTCCCCACATGGCTCATAGGTCTTTCTTACACAATTTTACCTAATAGACCCAATTAACCTAACCACAGGTGATATCAAACAGGTAATTAATAGAGTCTCCAACACACACTTCATTAAAACAAATAATGATTTCACTTTTTTTTTTTTTTACCTTTCATTCTTTATTTGACATCTGATTGAAGGGTCTGACCTCATCTCATTAGCATGGGGCATTGTACTGACCTGATTTGACCTTGAACGTGGATGTTTTAACCTTTTAACCTGCCTCCTCCTCCTCCTCCTCCTCCTCCTCCTCCTCCTCCCAGCCTTCCGTCATTCAATCAGGTTTCCTTCACAAGCAGACGCGGACTAAATTGAAACGAGTTTTAAAAATGTTACAGAATCCGTCAGTGTATCAGGCTAAGCGGAGAGCCCATTTTTCTGCTCACTTGTTCACTCACTCGTTCACTCACTCACTCGTTCACTCACTCACTCGTTCACTCACTCACTCGTTCACTCACTCATTCGTTCACTCACTCACTCGTTCACTCACTCACTCGTTCACTCACTCACTCGTTCACTCACTCACTCACTCACTCACTCGCTCACTCGCTCACTCACTCACTTACTTGCTCCCTTATATATTCTCTCGTTGGCTTAGTTTTTCCCATTCCCTTTCTCTTTTAATCTCTTCGTTTCTCGCTTTTTTTTAATATTTTCTCTCTCTCTTTGTTTTCTCACTCACTCACTCACTCACTCAACGGCGCTGTGAGGGAGGGAAGAAGGCTTTATAGGATCAAAAGTTCGAAGCGGCTCGGAAGCATCGGTGGGAAAGGAAAGAATAACAATATGCGCACACACACACACACACACACACACGGGATAGCTTTTATTTGTGTGTACATTGGCAGCTCAATAACGGACAAGTATTTACA
This sequence comes from Metacarcinus magister, assembly GCA_029783475.1. Classification (NCBI taxonomy): domain Eukaryota; kingdom Metazoa; phylum Arthropoda; class Malacostraca; order Decapoda; family Cancridae; genus Metacarcinus; species Metacarcinus magister. The sequence continues at coordinate 315,584 of JAPQNM010000212.1, forward strand.
CGTCAATGTTTGCATAAATAAAACACATACAAACACGAAATAAACAAATAAATGATAATATAAAACAAGATGACACACACGAAGAAAACGCATTAGAAAGAAAACGGGGGAAAAGTAACACATAGACTCAAATAAAATAAAAAAACACAAACAGAAACATAAGTAAAGATTAAAACAATAAAGAAAATAAAGAGAAAAAAAAGTTCAAAACAAGTTCATTCAACACACTTAAGGTTAGTCAACACGGCTTCGAACAGACTGAAATGAAGCTGTTTCGGACTGTTAGAACCAAAATGAAGCCGTTTCAGTGGATCATGAAGGACTGTTTGTATCCTGAAACGAAATGATGCATAGCTCTGAACAGGTGGAGGGAAGGAGGGAAGGTTGGTGGGAGGGAAGATTGGAAGGAGGGAGGGAAAGAGGGAGGGAGGGAAAGGTGGTGTTGAAAGGTGTGAATAAGATAGGCAAGTGCATGAAATGAGAGAGAAAGAGAGAGAAAGAGAGAGAGGGAGAAAAAAAAATACAATATATAATTAAAAAAAAACATATAAAGCATCGTTAAACAAAGAAGTCAAGAAAAATATTAAATAAGGTAATAATTTTGTATGCGTATTTACGATTATTTTTCATAGATTCTTATTTCTCTGTACAACATCTCCGTTCGTGTAATGACGTGTCCTGCGTGTCACGAATCCTATTAAATCGATAATGCTTCATGTACTAACTAGGTGTGTCACTTTCTGAGCGAAATAAATTGATACAAACAAATAAATAAATAAAGAGAAATGAAAAAGAAGAATAACAAAGACAGGAAGAGAAAAAGAAAGCGACAGAGACAAGTAAATACAACGAAAGAATGTGTGTCAACTTAAATTTCATAACAGTTTGATATTAGGAACGTCGAGTGAGCACACACACACACACACACACACACACACACACACACACACACACACACACACACACACACACACACACACACACACACACACACACACAGGCTGGGAGAGAGGGCGGGCTGCAGCAAGAGGCAATTGAAATACTGTTGCAATTGAGGTGAAAATCAAGCTTTGAGTACCTTCTACTTTGCCTTCAGCTCCAGCAGCGGCTCTTGATAAGTAATGGTGTGCGTGTGCCTGTGTGTGTGTGTGTGTGTGTGTGTGTGTGTGTGTGTGTGTGTGTGTGTGTGTGTGTGTGTGTGTGTGTGTGTGTGTGTGTGTGTGTGTGTGTGTGTGTGTGTGTGTGTGTATGCTTTTCATCTCTAGTATTGGAAGTGTAATAAGATATGAGATTTTTGTTTATTTTCTTATTCTTTCGTTTTGTTTTCCTCCTCTTCTTTTCCTTCTTCATCAAATCGCCTCCTTTTTCATTCCATCGTAATCTCAATTTTCTTTCCTTCTCCTCCTTCTCCTCCTCCTCCTTCTTCTCCTTCTCCTCCTCCTTCTCCTCCTTTTTTTCCTTCTCCTTCTCTTTTTATCAGCTTACTTTGGAAACATAAAACGAAAATTTCCAGACTTCTTTCTGCCGGTCACTAAACACGCCTTTGTAAGCCTTTCAAAAATCTTGTTCCTGATCTTGAATCTGAACAAAATTTGCGAAAACATCTCGCCTTACGCCTGAACCTTCCTACCTTAAACCTTTACTTCATTCTCTAGTTTCTCCTTCTGGTGCGACCTCTCCTTCTTCTCTCACTTCCTTTCCTCCTTCCTTCCCTCCCAAAGGATTGACCCAAGGACCTTCAGCGCTACTCTACCACCTCATAGTCGCTTTAAAATGCAATGAGGCGTCGTTCGGGAGCCAGACACCCATCCCCTTGGCTAAGACGACCTCGCCTCACTAATTCCAGTCCCGCACCGCCTCTCGACCCTAAGGTAAGGTGGTATAAGGTGTTGGATCCTATGTTTTGTCACCAGCAGTCAATGTAAGGGTTCTGGTGTGTGTGGGGGGGTGGGGGGTTGTGTGTGGGTGTGTGTGTGTGTGTGTGTGTGTGTGTGTGTGTGTGTGTGTGTGTGTGTGTGTGTGTGTGTGTGTGTGTGTGTGTGTGTGTGTGTGTGTGTGTGTGTGTGTGTGTGTGTGTGTGTGTGTGTGTGTGTGTGTGTGTGTGTGTGTGTGTGTTGTGTGTGTGTGTGTTGTGTGTGTGTTGTGTGTGTGTGTGTGTGTGTGTGTGTGGTGTGTGTGTGTGTGTGTGTGTGTGTGTGTGTGTGTGTGTGTGTGTGTGTGTGTGTGTGTGTGTGTGTGTGTGTGTGTGTGTGTGTGTGTGGAGGATACTTTAAATTTAATGTAATTGTAATCTATTTTTAATCTGTTTTTATTTTCGCTTTAGGATATAGTATAATTTTCCTTCACCTGTATTTTCCTTTGTATATCTTGGTTATTTTCCTCCTCATCCTCCTCCTTTGATAAACATAAAAAAAAAAAAAAAATGACCAGCTAATTTTAAACTCAAGATATATATAATTTTCCCTTTTTCATCCTTTCATCTTTTCTCTTCCCTTTCCTTGGACATACGAAGTGATTTTCCTTCTTTACTTACTGTGAGTCCACCTTTTTTTTCCTTTTTCCTTCCTCCATCGCCCAAGGAGCCTCTCAGGATCTATGCTTATCCTTTCCTTCCTACGTTTTTCATCCCTTCCACTCTCCTTCCTCCTTTCTTTCCCTCCCTGCATTTCACCCTCCTCCTGCCTCTCTCCCTCCCTCCTCCCCTTTCCCCTCTCTCCCTCCCCCCATCCTTCCTTTCCCCTCTCTCCCTCCCTTTCCTCTCCCTCCCTCTCTCCTTCCCTCTAAGCCCCTTCTGTAGATCCAAACTGAGTCCTATTTGAAGTTTATATTCTCTCTCTCTCTCTCTCTCTCTCTCTCTCTCTCTCTCTCTCTCTCTCTCTCTCTCTCTCTCTCTCTCTCTCTCTCTCTCTCTCTCTCTCTCTCTCTCCATATCTCCATAATACAGCTGATAGGATTAAAAAAAAACTTTCCTAAATCATGCGTCCTCCTCTTCTTCCTCCATTTTCCTCTTCCACTTATTTTCACATTTTCCCATCTTCCTCCTCCTCCTCCTCCTCCTCCTCCTCCTCCTCCTTCTATGCTGTAAGTAAAGGGGGGTTGGGGGGGCGGGGTTCGAACCAGGGGTAATAATTTCGGATAAAAACGTAAAGTGGAGCAAGTACCCAATTTGGAGTAATGTTTTAATAGTAAGAGAGGAGGGGGAGGAGGAGGAGGAGGAGGAGGAGGAGGAGGAAGAAGAGGAGGGAGAAGAGGAAAAGAAAAGAAAAGGGACACTAAGGAAGCAGAAGAACTAAGAAAAACAAAAACAGAAAGAAAAAGAAAGTTGAGGAGGAGGAGGAGGAGGAGGAGGAGGAGGAGGAGGAGGAGGAGGAAGAAGAGGAGTAGGATGTAAGTCAGGTGTTAAGGGAAGTAGAGGAAGGTCGTCTTGGCTTGTTTGAAGAAGTTTTTATTTGTCTTTGTAAGTCACTCATTCTTGGTCTCTTTTCCTTCCCCTGTTTTCCTTCTACTTTCTCGTCTTTTCCTTCTCTTTTCCTTCTCTTTTTTCCTCCCCTCTTCTTTTCCTTCACCTTTTTTTCCTTTCCCTCTTTTTTTCCTTTCCCTCCTTTTTTTCCTTCCTTTCTTTTCTTCCTATCCCTCTTTTCCTTTCCCTCTTTTCCTTTCCTTTTTCTTCTTCCCCTCTTCTTTTCCTTCATCTTTTTTTTCCTTCCCCTTTTTATTCCTTCTTTTTTTTCCTTGCCTCTTATTTTCCTTACCTCTCTTTTTTTCCTTCCCCTCTTATTTTCTTTCCCTCTTATTTCCTTCCCTTCTTATTTCCTTCCCTTTTTTTTGTGTGTTGTCTAGGAGTTGACCCGGAAACTCCTTACATACCTTGAGGACATTTTAGAACGCGTAGGATAGACTACTGAAGGATTTTTTTCAAGTTTTCATCCTTCTATTTTTTCTCTTGAGCGCTATTAGTTGTTGTTTAGGAAGAAAAATAATAACACGAAGATCTGTTTTTTATTTGATTTCATATTTGAGAGAGAGAGAGAAAAATGAGATTAGATTTTATTCATATGTATAGAAATAAATAAAAATGATGAATATATATATAAAAATGTTTCCCGCGCTCTCTCTCTCTCACGTCAAGGAAATAAATGACGTGAGGCGCAATAGAATAACAAGACTTGCCTCCCGTCTCTAATGATATTTACACTTTTTTTAAATAATTTTCCTGAAAGCTCCGCCAGAAAACACGAATTACGAAATGTCAAGCGCTAAATAACCAACCTAACACAACTTTTCTCCACGAACTATTAACAAAATCAAGAGCAAAATTCCACCGTTGAAAATACCTTTACAAGCGAAGGAATATTTATCTTGTCTTACGCATGAAAAATTGAACTCACGAAGGGACGGAAAATGATGAGGAGGAAGAGGAAGAGGAGGAGGAGGAGGAGGAGGAGGAGGAGGAGGAGGAGGAGGAGGAGGAGGAGGAGGAGGAGGAGGAGGAGGAGGCCCTAAAGACGCAGGTGTAGAGGACAGCAGACAGTGTTGGCGCCAGCAGGAAAAACAGCTACACACCACCACTATCATATCTCTCTCTCTCTCTCTCTCTCTCTCTCTCTCTCTCTCTCTCTCTCTCTCTCTCTCTCTCTCTCTCTCTCTCTCTCTCTCTCGTTGATGTTATTGTTGTTGTTGTTGTAGTAGCACCAAAACACATCAATAACAACAACAACAACAACAACAACAATAACAAACTTCTTTTTTTTCCCATTTTTATTTTTATTTTTTTCCTCCCCTCCCTCGCTCGTTCTATTTTCCTGTTTACGAATACTTACCTTCTTGGCCATGACGATAAATAAAAGTCAAGCTTCATGACTAATGGGGCCGAGGAAGGAAGGAAGGAAGGAGGGAAGGAGGAAGGAGGAAGAAGAGGAGGAGGAGAAGGAGAAGGAGTAGGAGGAGTAAGGGAAGCCATCCTTCATGTAGCGTGAGAGAGAGAGAGAGAGAGAGAGAGAGAGAGAGAGAGAGAGAGAGAGAGAGAGAGAGAGAGAGAGAGAGAGAGAGAGAGAAGTGAAATAGGAAGACTAGTTTATGGTATATTCAACCATTCTCTCTCTCTCTCTCTCTCTCTCTCTCTCTCTCTCTCTCTCTCTCTCTCTCTCTCTCTCTCTCTCTCTCTCTCTCTCTCTCTCTCTCTCTCTCTCTCCTCTGAATTGAGCTTAAGTGGAGGACCGACAGCCGATAAGACACACACACACACACACACACACACACACACACACACACACACACACACACACACACACACACACACACACACACACACACACACACACACACACACAGGGAAGTCAAGTATTGTTCCTCCGTTCTGTTTCTCTTGTAATATATCCTCGAATATTCATGCTCCTTCCGCTCTATAGTATTTGGCCGAAGGATGGAAATGGTATGCAAATTAACCTGCATTAATGGACGAGGCCTGCCATTCTAGCTGCACTTAGGAGGATCTCGCTTAGTTGAACACTCCCTTCCTTCCTTCCTTCCTTCCTTCCTTCCTTCCTTCCTTCCTTCCTTCCTTCCTTCCTTCCTTCCTTCCTTCCTTCCTTCCTTCCTTCCTTCCTTCCTTCCTTCTTCCTTTCTTTCCCTCCTTCCTTCCTTCTTACGTCTCTCCCAAACCCCGCGGTAGAAACTGTCTCGCATATCGTCGGGGAAGTAAGGTCCGAGGAGAGTTTTCTTTTTCACCTTTTTTTTTAGGGGGTGCTGCTGCAGGAGGAAGGTTTAAAAGAGAGGAAGTGTTATGGTGGAATCTCGCTCCGTGGAAGGATAGAGGACATACCCAATGGCCTCTCATCCACTCCATTTACGTCCACCTGTCTGAGTTTGTCGCTGGAATGTGGCGGTGAGTAGACACAGGATGAGATAATTGCTGGTGGTTATATGAGAGGGAAGGAGAGGGAAGGAGAGGGAAGGAGAGGAATAACTACCACGTACTCATCCACACTCATCCAACTCCTCATCTATAACGCAAGCCATCCAGATACAGACAGACTCATCCGCCCATCTGTCTTTCCTCCACCCTCACCCATTATCTCCAAGACGCCCACACAACGCATAACACTAAGACCAGACTTATTGTATCCTGGTTTCAGTGTAATGGGCTTGATAGGCTATGAGTTGGGCTTCTGTGTGTCTCTAAATGGAGGAAATATATTTAGATTAGTTAGTGGTTGAAAGTATGTCAGTTTATTGTGTGGAATTTAGTGATAGGTTTAGAGATATAGAAGTGGGAATTACTCTTTTTTTTTTTTTATTATTTTTTTTTTAATGTGTGGATTGTCATGATTTGGAAAGACAACTGTGTAATATTTTTGGGTAGTAGATAAATTAATAGTCACTCTCGCTCTGGTCTGTTGGTTCTTGGGTATTATGAAAACGTAACTCTTTGGATTATGTAAATGATTGCTTTATATTCCGTCAGCTCACTATTGTTCTCCCAAATTAACCTTCATTTTGACCCTCGTGAAAAGTCTTGGACCCATTGTTTCACGCGAGCCGAATCTTGCTGCACAAAATGATGACGTAACAACTTTCAAACTACAAACTTCTCAACCCAAACTTTAGGCTCCACAAATCATACCAAACCTCGCCTTTGAAATTCTTTATTAACGTAACCAAAACGTACACCAAATTCCACTGTTCAGGAATTAGAGAAAAAAAAACTCGTGGTCTGACTTAATTGAAGCAGTATCGGAGCAGCGGCTGTGGTTCGAAGCTTTGGCTCGCAACAAAGCCGCTCATTATGGAAAGCCACAGTTGAAACTCGGAATTCCGCGCCAGTATTGCATATTGCAGTTAAATCCTTATTATCCCTACGCAAGGTTCCACAGTGATGGCCATTATAATTCACTTGTTGTGAGTTTCCAAACAAGAGAACAGAGTTGGGCTGTACAACCTCCCTTGAGTTACATAAATACATAAATACATAACACATGAAACACACAACAAACCATCAACATAAAGATTCATACAGATTAACACTAATACATGTGTTTTTCACGGAATTATTCAAGCTTAATAATCTAGTAAACGTATACAATGTTCTTTATATATTACGTTATTTTGTTTCATTTCAGATCCAGCCGTACCAGACCACCCCATCCCTCCTCCTTTCCCTCGCTGCTATTACCGGCCAGGTAGAGTCAGGTAAGTTACAGGTGGTCGCGTTAGGAATACATTTTCATTACCTGCTTCGTGCACCGGAGTAAGATTGGAGGTTACGTGTCCCGTGGCGGAGGGGGAAAGGCTTTTAATGGGTAACTTAACTAATCCAGTGACCTGCCCTTTCGTGATGACCTCAGTGTGCGGCAGACTTCCAAGGCAATCAAATGAAGCCCCAGCAGGAAATTGAAGACGGCTGGACATAGACGGACAGCTAAAGGGAGGGAATGGGACGGACGGACGGACAGACAGACAGGAATAGACAGAGATAGGAAGAGACAGACTCGTTTTTGTAATCTCTTTTTCCCCAAACTACGAGGCTGAGAGATGTGTTCCATTACGTCATATTTTATTAGTTTTATGTTGACGTTTCAGTATAAAAGTTTTCCTCAATGATATTAAGGAGAAGGAAATAAATAAAAAACAGCAGGGAAAAAAGTACAGACGAAGGAAAGAATATATAGATTTCTGGCAAGGTAAAGAATGTCATTGTAAAGTGTTTTGTGCGTGTAAAAGATGAGGGAAAAAAAATTGAATAGTAGAAATTGATAATAAAAGAAATGGATAAAGGATAATAACACATAGCCAAATATGAGGCAAACAAACATACACACACACACACACACAAGCAAAAACAAACACACACACACACACAAGTCCAAAGTGGAAGGCAGACAGAGAGGAATACAGGCAGACAGAAGCAGGGAGGCAGGTAGGAGGAGGAGACAAAGAGGAAGCAAGAAGCAGATGCGTTTTCAACAGGGATACAAATCAAAACACAAACAAAAGCAAACACATCCAGGTCGTTAGCACGGTTGCCACATTCCCATAGTTGAGAGAGAGAGAGAGAGAGAGAGAGAGAGAGAGAGAGAGAGAGAGAGAGAGAGAGAGAGAGAGAGAGAGAGAGAGAGAGAGAGAGAGAGAGAGAGAGAGAGAGAGAGAGAGAGAGAGAGAGAGAGAGAGAGAGAGAGAGAGAGAGAGAGAGAGGGTGATGGAGAGAAAGCTATCTTAAGAATGTGTTTGTTTAGTCTCCCAGGCAGGTTTAGGTTTTGTTAATATTTCAACACAACTCATGAACATTGGTACAACGAGGCTTTCGGTCATGCTGAACACGAAACTGGCCTCATATTTCTTATTTCTATAATATCAAACTCTATTCAATCCTTGCTTGCCTAATAACCATAGTGAAATAACCATTGTTTAACTTTACTGGCTGATGCTGGTCTCCTATGACAAAAATACAGAGATATGACCTACCCTAAATCTACACAATATAACGTAGTAATGCTATTTGGTCTCCCTTTCTTGAACTGTTGGGAAGTTCAAATTAATTAAGGGTGTTGTCACTATTCCTTTCACCTCTTGTCAGGGTGTGGTGGAGGTGAAAATATCGATGGAGTGGTTAGGGAGGTGGTGGAGGGCCAGGAGGTGGAGTGGGTGGAGTGGGTGTGTGTTTACTCTCGTTGATGGCAGGAAGGAGTGGGATTGACGGGGACGTGAGTGTGCTGGAGTGGGATTTATGTGAGGTAATGATGCTGAGAGGGATAATGAGTGATGGAGAGGGATGAGAGGAGGGGTAATGATGCTGAGAGGGATAATGAGTGATGGAGAGGGATGAGAGGAGGGGTAATGATGCTGAGAGAGAGAAGATAAAAAAAAGAGAATGTATTAAGTAATATCAAAAAAAAATTCCTCCCACATCCCACTTTTTGCAAATATATAAAAATAGATATAGACAGGAACAAATGAAAGAGCAAGTGAACGAACGAATGAATGAACGAATGCAAGTGAACAAAAAAAAAATATATATATAAAACCTTTCAACTCATATTTCATCATACAAAAAAAAGAAATATATATACATACATAAAAAAAAAGCCGAGTGAATACAAGTGAAAAAAGATCTTGATAAAGCCAACCAGATCCTTGACATTCCCAAAATACCTCGTAACAAAATAGTCAGTCCCCGCTTCAAAAATAGACAGAAAACGTAAAACAGAAAACGGTAACTGCCCTCGCTTGCCCTAGTGATAAATTTTTCCCTCGCCTCGATATACTTGCATCTTTCAACGCTGTGGGAAGCATTGTTTTAATAGGAAGGGACGCGGGCCTTGGGGTACTCTTGCTGGGGCTCCGTCAGGTTGTAATATCAATACCCAAGCTTCTGAAGGCTTCCACTAACGTCATGTATTAACTAGTATGCTATTGGACGCTCTTCCACTCATAATCCACTTACACACACACACACACACACATACACATAGAACTGAAGACAATTTCCTAATCATTCTTTTTGTTTCTTTTCAGAATTCTTCATCCATTCACGTCTTCGAAAACAGACATCCTTGACGAAGGGAATGCAAAAGTAAAAGAAAAAAAACAAAAAAAAAGATTATTAAACAAATGAAAAGCGTTGCAATGATCGCCAGGGTTCATTTCGTTGTTGATGATGAAGCTGTTTCGAAAGCGAGCAAACCAGCAAACAAACCGACAGACGAACAGACAGTCATACAGATAATTGGCAGGAGTGAATAGCCTAGCCTAGCCTAGTTTTTTTTTTTCTTTTTCTTTTTTTATTACTTTGCAAAATGGAATGTTGTTATATATGAAGTGAATATCAACGGCGTGGAGGGAGTGACAGCAACGTGAGTGAGTGTGTTGAGAGGAAAGTGTGTGTGTGTGTTAGAGTGTTAGAATAGGTGGTGGTGGTGGTGGTGGTGGTGATGGTGGTGGTGGTGGTGGTGGTGGTGGTGATGATGATGATGATGATGATGTGGTGGTGGTGGTGGTGGTGGTGGTGGTAGGGAGGGTAAGGGAAAATAAATGAGAGGAGAAGTCAAGGGAGGATGATTAATGTAAAGGAAAGAGATATGAGCTGATAAGAAGGAAAGAAAGAACATAGAGAAGGAGGAGGAGGAGGATATGGAAGAAGAGTAGGAAAGGAAGGATAGAAGGAACGAAGGAACGAAGGAAGGAAGGAAAGAAAGAAGGAAGCACATTAGCCATATGACTGTAGGTTTCAGAAGATTTTTCACTCCACTCTAATGTAACGGTGACAGCTTTACCCGCCCCCCCAATAGCCCCCCCAAAACCCCCCAAACCTTCTCCTTCCACACACACACACCACACACACACCACACACACCACACACACAACACACACACACACACACACACACACCACACACACACACACACACCACACACACACACACACACACACACACACACACACACACACACACACACACACACAGCCATACGTTTGATGAGAAACCGGACACAGTAATTAAGACAGTGGCTTGTGAGAGAGTGAGAGACGGTCACTCAGAAGGAGGAGGAGGAGGAGGAGGAGGAGGAGGAGGAGGAGGAGGAGGAGGAGGAAGAAGAAGAGGAGGAGGAAGAGGAAGAGGAGGAGGGTGTTCTGAAGGGGAAGACAGAGGGTGAGGAGATGGATCTGTGCCGCTGGGGAATGCGTGGAGCTCTGTATGTGAGGCGAAGCTGGGTAACGAAGCTGAAAGTGGAAGCTATATAGCGGTAGAACTGAAGCCTTGTGTTGTGAGGGAGGAAGAATGTGTGTGTGTGTGTGTGTGTGTGTGTGTGTGTGTGTGTGTGGTGTGTGTGTGTGGTGTGGGTGTGTGTGTGTGGGGTGGGTGTGTGTGTGTGTGTGTGTGGAAAGTGAAAGAGAAGTTCAAAGTGCTGAAAGGACAGACAGACAGCCAGAGAGACAGAACAAGCCTCATAGTTTCAAGTTTAACAACAGGAGCTTCCTTGCCGGAGAGAGAGAGAGAGAGAGAGAGAGAGAGAGAGAGAGAGAGAGAGAGAGAGAGAGAGAGAGAGAGAGAGAGAGCCTCACACTTCCCTCCATTGTCTTAGAATTGGCTTTGTTTTGTCTTCCAATTAATCAAGCAAATCGCAAACAAACAAGATGACAAACATATTCGACACTGAATCGACGTTGTGTCTTGTATAGGACCTGACACCACACATCCTCACATCCTTCACCCATGTTCCTAGGACGTGTACTTAGAGGTCCTTGAAGAGTCCTTAAGATGCTCTGAGGATGTTCATTGTTATCGTTCCCTTTAGGCTGGCAGTGAGGGGAAAGCGAGGGTGAGCAGGAAAGGGAAACAACTTGAGGAAACTAATTTTGGAGAGAAGAGGCAATTCATGAGGAAGATGAGGTGCAGAAGGAGGAGTAACAAGAGGTAGAAGAGCTGTGAGAAGAAAGATTGTAAGCTAAGGAGAGAGAGAGAGAGAGAGAGAGAGAGAGAGAGAGAGAGAGAGAGAGAGAGAGAGGAGAGAGAGAGAGAGAGAGGAGAGAGAGAGAGAGAGAGAGGAGAGAGAGAGAGAGAGAGAGAATTTTACTTATTTTGTATGTACTTTACAGTCAAATTGTATACGTAACAGTTTATTAGCAGAGGAGACTTTAAGATAAGATGCACTAAAACTGTAACCTTTAGCCTGTAGAGTTACTTAGATCTATGTTATGTAGTTGCAACTCCTCTGTACATTGTAACCTTGTATGAGAGATTTTTGATTGAATGATTCTTACTTGAAATCTTTGCAATGCCTGTCCAGTGATAATAAGCCTAAGATTGTAAAGTAGTATACAGTAGGATTAGCATTACAGTAAAATATTGTATACACATTTAACAACTTTATTTGCTTCAGAATTGCATACTAATTACAACGTTTTTATATTTGCAGATCTG
>JAPQNM010000213.1:0-12500 GCA_029783475.1 Metacarcinus magister
CGCGCGCGCGACACACACGATATGTTTACGATCACGGAAGAGTAATATTTAACCGACACTATCACTACAAAAGTCATCGTGAACCAGTCACTCAAGCCTCACGGGGACTGAGACGGCAGCGGCAGGTGCCTTGCGTCTCATTACCACACAGCCAATCATGAAGCCCAGTACACGCTAAGCTCCGCCCACTCATTGCCGCGCAGCAGATGATCCCTTGATGGTCTTGTTGCCAATGGGGCGTTGTGCAAAGGCAATCGCGTAGGTTTGTAGCTACATGTAGGTATTCTTATGAAGTGGTTTTATACTGAACCTTGTAATATATATAATTCTGCCTGCACGCAGGGTGAGTGTGGCGGCTTCGTGTTTTCCGTCGACGTGGCACCATCGGTCTGCGCCTGCAGCCACCATTACTTTCTGAAAGACACTCATCTATGATAACCATGTATATAGAGACACATTAATATTCCGTTTTTAAATAGATGTCTTCACTAATTTTCTAGTATGTTTATTATTTTCAATTTAATGGTTTGAATAAACTGGTACTGTATTGTACGGTTGTGGTGGTTTTCAAGGCGGATCACGGGGTACTGATGACGTGAGGTGGAGTGCAAGTGGGGGGTGCCACGTGATAAGTGGACGTGCGGATAAGTGAGAAGGTGAGGAGGATGGGGTGGTTTGAAACAGAGTCAAGTGCGAGCCATATATTCTTCCTCGTGCAGTCTCATAGCGCAATTTCATCTTGTGGTACTCATGTCAACATGATTAACGAGAGCGAGTGACTCGCCGCTCATACACGTTCGAACACGCAGCGTTAGTGTCCCACCACCCTGACGCAAGACCATTTATACCCGTTGGAACTCTCACAACTAAATACCATGCTACTACCACTTATACTGCGGGAATGATAGATCAACTTCGACAGACGTTAATGTTTGGTAACCCTTGCTGTCTTATTACTGCCTTCACACCGGGAGTAGAGGAGTGTTGATTGTGGTAGGGGTGCATTCTGGACGACTACTCACGCAGAACACACCACTAATCCACATTATAATCTGAAAAAAAAATCATTAGACTGCCAAGAGTATCGTTGGCTTTAACTCTGGATATATATGCACCTCAAGCAGGATTTAGTGATTGCATCGCTACGAAAGTAACTCTTATAACAGAACATAAATTTCTACTTAGTGTGGCTATAAATGAGCAAGAGATCGTTCCTTCCTACTCCAACCTAGTGGACGAGGAAACTAGGCATGATTACGAAGCGTTTTCTAATTTGGTGTTACAGAGGTTTAGTGCTGACGTGTCAAACTCATCACTCTTGGCCTCCACTGTTTGTCAAGCTCTTGATATTAACGTAGCGAATTAAGTACTTTCCTTCCCATATAAAAGAAGACATGTGAGTCAACACAAGCTAACGCCTGTCCTCTCAAACAAAACGTGTTACATATCTTTTTGCTATGGGAGAGGCGAGCGAGCAGAAAACTATAAGAAAAAGTGATGATATACACGAGACAACATTCCTCCGGGCTAGCTATACCTCAATCAAAGTGGCGGAACTTGGCTGCCTACTGTTACCTACTCTACACGTTTGAATAAGTTGTAAATTTTTCATTCAGGTAAATAATAGGTTATAGCAATCTGTCACCGCAACCCAGATGAGAGCGTGCCATTGGCTAATCACTCAGCCCTAGGTTTTGTTGATTTCATCAGTATTCATTCGCGTGATCAGTTTGTAGGGCAATCGTTAGTACACGAAGCTACTCCACTCCCCACATAAATTCTCATTATTTTATCACCGATTAATGTATTGGTCTGGCGACTTACTTTGGCAGTTTTGACGCTTTCCATCAGCATTAAAAAAAAAGAGAGAAAAAAAAGCCTGCATGACATTACAACACCAGCAGACCAGTGGCCTGATTGCATCGCTAACATACTACATGCCTATCACATGTTGTTAACAGGGGGCAGATCAAAGGGTCTTGCTGCCATCTTTTCTATCTTAAGCATTTTGAAATTAATGCATATTGTCCAGGACTCTTTTGCTGTAACTTTATTGGAACTTGCGCGTATTTCAAGTCTGCTTCATTGTCCCACGCCAACATTAGTAGTGACACGATTCATAACGTCATTGTGTTAGTGGGTTCTGCTAGACAAAATCAGATACACTTATTGCTCTTTATGTCTGTTATCTAGTTTTATTATCATTATTTATTGGTGTATCACTATGTTTATTCTCAAGAGGAAGTTGGTGACTAATTTCCCTTCACCTAGTTGCTGGTGTGTTAGGTTGGTAGTTAGTTGTTGTGTTATGTGTCGGGGTGTGTGTGTGTGATGTGCTGCTGGTTGCTTCCGGTGGTTGTGCGGTGTGGTGTGGTTTGTGATTTGGTGTAACTCTGGGCGCCATGAAATTTGAATGATACCCAAACAATCCATATGTGTAGTTATGGCATGACGGGGAAGCAATATATGCAGAGACGCATGGTTGTTTCTGTGACAGTTTCAACTGAACAGACACAGTATTTACAATAACCATGGCTGGCATCCCTAGTCTATATTCCCCATAATTTCATTGTCTTCATGTTTTTATGTATCTATCTACTCTCTAATTTTACATTTTTTAACTTATTTTTTCTTTTTTCACTCTCTGCTTCTGCGAATTCGACTGACTAGAATACCCGACGGCATTTTCTCCCCGAAATGTCCGCGGTGTGGCATGTCAAAAGTGACGGACCTCGAAAAAGTTGCGACCTCCGCTTCTGCTCATTCGGCTGTGTAGTATACATTTCTACTTGCTGTCGGCAGAATGTTTGATGAGATGCTGTGGGTCGGTCATCACTACAGTCCGCATCGCTGAACGCGATAGATGAGGAAGAGTCTTGTCATAATACAGTTATGTAGAATAGCATGCACCATTTTCTTTGTTTCTACATATATATTATATATCTATATATATATATATAATATCTATATGACTTATATATTATATATACATATACATATCTATATCTAAGCATATATAATATAGTATACTGTTCTGCATCTCGGATGGCCCTTTTCACATCCTGCTAGCTGGCGGTACTACGGGGATAGCGGGACAGTCCGCCATACAGGAACGGCGGAGCGGGACTGAGGCGAGGAGATCAGACTGGCGATAGGACGCCAGCACGTCCTCTGCAATGTTTGAGTCGTGCGCTGGCATCGAGAAAGGCGAGGTCGCCACTTTTTCGACGCGTCACTTTTTACCCGCACACCGTCAACCCGCGGGAGTTAGGCGTGTGTACCCTGACCACACACACCCACCCCCACCGCACCACACCACACCGCACCACACCACACCGGCGTCTCACTTTGCAGACGCCCACAACACCTCAAATCACCGAACATCATTGCATTGAGACCTAGTTTGTGTTATTTGTAAACAGAAAGAGCGGGTGTGTTAATAACGCCTCAACGTTCTCATTTCCTACTTATCTACTGTACGCATCTAGCAGAATAGTGTGAAAATTAGAAGACTTTTAATACAATATGTGACTTAATACACTGTAATAAACAACTGAACTCTTTTTGAACGCTCTGCTCTTGGCTATGATTAAGTGTTTGGCTGTAGTGTAGTCAATCGACCGTGATCTCGAACACAGGCCAGCCAAGTGTGAGACACTGTAGCTTCAAGGAATTTATACAAACCATCGTCTGCAAGGTCCCGGGCGGTCCCACTAAAGAATCACGAATCGAGTTTAATGACTGTAGGATCTTAATAAGTAACACTGCGGATTATACTTTATGACATTTCTGACAAGGTTTTATAAGTTGGAAGGCTTCGGTGAGTGAATAAACTTCTGGTTGACTGACAAAATATGTTAAAAGAATATAGAATATACATATGATCATGGACATAAATGCAGTATTAGGATGGTTAAATGAGACAACGGCCCGAGTGATTACAAATACAGTGAATGTTGTCCACTCTTATCAGAACAATATCTTTCCAATACATAATTATAACCGCGCTGTACATTCCCCGAACAACTTATCAATAACACACACAACATCATTAACGGACTTTGAAATCCCATGAATCCCATGCATTGCCATTTACAAACAACGATTACAATTTATAGATGACCCTATCCCCACCACAATCAGAGATAATACATTGTTCGTATCAGAAAGATTATAAAGTATTTTTTCGGTCTTATATTTTTTCAGATATTTTTCTTACATTAGAAGGTCCAGTGACATGTAAAAGTTTTTTGAACACTTAGTAATTCTTCCTGGACCACATTTTTTTGCCATGAGACCAGACGTAAATAATCCACTACGAAATTATTATTGGAACTTTCGTAAACAAACATAAAAATTAAATCCTCGTGAGGTTGTAACAACGACTAAGTGAAATTCCTGACGTCATACTTTGTTCAGTAAGGATTCTAAATAGATTTGTTCATGGGCAGTACACATTGCTCTTTCCCTTGCTACAGTCACCTAATCAGTGGAGCCAAGTGACCTTAAGTCCTTACCATCGTGACATCTAAGGATTACTTCTCGAAGGAGCAACGAATCATGACATGGATGCTACTGCCTTCGTTGTCTGACTCTCTTCTAATGTTTCTGAGTACGTTGGCCATGCCTTGACACACACCCACACACAACACACCACCACCACAGACACACACAACACTACGACACACACACACATACACACACCACACACACACATACACACACACACACACCCCAACCCACACACACATCCCACCACACACACACCCAACACACACACACACACACACACACCACACACCCACTTCAAGACAACAAAGTCATAAATTTCTGCTTCCCAGCTCAACATTTTTTCTAATCTCCTTCACATTCCAAACGATTTTTTAGCAGCGACAGACTTAAAATCAGTTTTCCACGATCACTACATCATATGGTGCAGCAGTGACCGATCACGTAGCGGGATTGGATTAATTGACGTACAACTGATCGGAATGTTTCGATTGTATACTTACAGTGTGGCGCCGCATCACGGTGATCCCTCTCAACCATAACTGTCGCGCAGGCATTCTGCCTCGACACGGAGAGATATATAATACGTAAACAACAGAGCAGGCAAGGGCTATCACAGGTTCCCCCCCTTTCAACGGTATGTGCCCTCGAGCAATTGGGGTGAATAAAGGGTGGCATCCCTTGAGCCTCCCTGCATCAGATTCGTGTTCAGTCGTGTGATCGGCCAGTAATTTCTCTGTTTGCAGCCAACGAGAACATTCCTCTGACGGGGCTGTGCTGGCTCCTACCACGCCCCACGCACCTTACACCCTTGCTCCCTGCCCACCACCACGACAACCAACCACTGCATCCCACCCACCAACACACCAACCACTACCACCACCACTACACGCCACAGTTGCATCCCTAGCGTCAACCTCACCCCTACCTCTACCCACTCACCTACCACTCCACCATCACCACTCATCTCCATATCTGCCTATCGAGTATCCCCCCACCATACCAACACCCCATCAACACCACCACTGCAACGCTATGGTTCCTGGTTTTGCTACGCAGTGTCTAATCTAACATGCACCATCATCACCACTTACTAATCGCATCACATCCCATCACATTCATCCCCAAAATCCTCTCGTCCACACTTCACCCATCCACCATGATCACATTACTTCCTTTATAGTTAAATCATCAATGTCATCATACAATATCCTCATCACCAGCATCACATTTTTGGGATAATGCATTTAAGTGCACATAACTCGAATTTTACGAACGCTACGTACAAAATGCAATTCTCAAGTAAGTAGGCAATGCGCTCAAAGTTTGTTACAGGGGGAGCAATGCATCGTAAATAAAAGTAATAAATAAATGACATATTATATAACGCTAGAGGAGTTGCATTGTTTTCAGGTAAGAAGTAAATTGACACAGGTATAAAAGGTGCCGCTTTAAGACCACTCTCCGGAGGCAGCCCAATAGGCCAATGATTCTAACAGAGTGTACGAGCGTTAAACATTACGCTTCGTGCCTCTAAGAGTCCACATTTCCATACGTACCAGCTCTTTGTGGGTGGTGTGGTTTAGTGTGTGTTTGTGTTATGTGTGATGTGTTGTGTGATTTGTACGTGTGTGTGTGTGTGTGTGTGTGTTGTGTGTGTGTGTGTGTGTGTGTGTGTGTGTGTTAGGGGTCTGATGTACGCTTCTGATGTTCTGCACCCACCGCCAACAACAACAGCTCTAAATCAAGGTGCAAATACTTCCAGAGCTATTCCGTCAGAGCGTTTTTCTTTCCTTCCAAATCCACACGAAGCAAACATACGTACAAAGCTGTTTTTCCCTGCTTCTCTCCCCGCATCTCCTGATGCAGGAAATCGCGCAACGTCACACTCTTTTTCTGGCACAGTCAGCGGCTAAACGTTTCTGCTTTACTGGGATCCAAAAAACTATTGCTTTCTGGCCTTCACGTGACAGCTCGCTATCCCTTCTCTTTTCTCGCTGATGTTTTTTGCTCCATTTCTGAATTCACTGTTAAAACTTTAGTGAAAAGGAGTAACAGGAAATAAATCATTGACTTCTATCTATGGTTTATGCACTAAAGTAAGTACACTAATCCGATACCGGTATTGACTGAATTTGAGCTAAACCTGAGATGTAATTGAGATGAAATTTTTTATTTAACATCACTTTGCCTCTTTTCTTTCGATTAGCGTTCCTTGGTGGCTGTAGCTACCCTCCTCTTGGAGCGTGAGCGTCCCCTCCGTTGCTCGCCTCGCGCCTCTACCCGCCAACCGCCACGCGGGAAGCAGAAGGACTAACCGCAGCAACTCCCCGGCCCCTTTTGCCGAGGAGTCCCTACATCCCGTTGCTATGACTCGTAGGTCCGTAACACTATAACGACTCCTCTCCCTGACGCAGCACAAATCTTCCTTCCCTGAAACACCTGTTCAGAACGCGCCGCATCCTCCCCAGAAGCACCTTACGTACTCCTTACACGACCCTATTATATACTTCCTTGCACCAACCCCATACACACCTACCCCCCGTCTTAAGTACAATACCCATAAACCTAAAACCCCGTCCTCCTCCTCCTCCCTCTCTCCATCCTCCTCCCCTACCTCCTCCTCCTCCTCATTGTCCGGGTGCAGCGCCACCTCCGTTTAGCCCGGTGACAACAGCCACACATACGACCTTCAGCTCTTCATTTAAAGCAGCTCCCTCGCGTGCTGAGGAGAACGTCCTTACCCCCCGGCGTCCCCACACACCGGTTGCCCCGGCGCGAAACCTCCTCAATGGCAGACCTTCTGTTTGTCGTCCAAATAACCGTCGAGCGTAGCTCAAGCAGGAGCCTGAGGTGTGGGGTCGGGGGGCCTCGGTCACTTCAGATGTAGTATGGCGAAGTGTTCTGCTGAAGGGTTTATCTGAGGCCCTGGCGTTGAGAACGGCGGTGGGAGGGCAAAGAGGTATGTGGATGGAACTGATGAGGCCGAGAGACGCGGAGGAATACCAGGAATACAAAGGAATACAAATTACAGGCAACAACAGCCCTGTGGCCGTACAAGGTTGCTGTGAGCTACTCTACTTCTTCTTCTTCTACAAGTCTGAGGAATAAGAGGAGGAGGAGGAGGAGGAGGAGGAGGAATAGGAATAGGAGGAGGAGGAATACAAAGGAATACAAAGGAATAACAGGCAACAACAGCCCTGGTGGGCCTTACAAGGTTGCCTGTGTAGCTACTCTACTTCTATATTCTCTACAAGTCTGAGGTAAAGGATAGTAAAGTGGAAGGCTCCTCCCCACCCACCTCTCCCTCCGGCAAACGCCGGCAGGAAAAAAAGTGGTTAAAGAAACACCTGCGCAGAAGTAGTAATAAAAACTGCGCAGGAAATTTGATAGTATAGTGTGAAAAAGAAAGAAAAAGGCTATCTATCACTATTTAAAAAAAAATAAATAAATAAATAAATAAAAAAAAATAAATAAATAAATAAATAAAATAAATTTAAAAAAAATAA
The DNA here is from genome assembly GCA_029783475.1 of Metacarcinus magister. Taxonomy (NCBI): domain Eukaryota; kingdom Metazoa; phylum Arthropoda; class Malacostraca; order Decapoda; family Cancridae; genus Metacarcinus; species Metacarcinus magister. The sequence continues at coordinate 8,019 of JAPQNM010000213.1, forward strand.
TTTTACATAACAAAATTTCTAACGAAGAGGGTATTTTTAACGAAGCGGGTAATAAGTTAGGTTAGGTTTTGTCGTCAAGTACTTATCGAGTTTAGCTTTAAAAGTTTCAATCGTATTACTGTTGACTACCTGTGCTGGGAGAGAGTTCCATACATTAACTATTCTATTGAAGAAAAAGTGTTTAGATTCTTCCGATCTGAAGGCTTTACCGATTATTTTGAATCCATTGTTTCTTGTGTTTCTTTCCCGATCAACAATTACGTAATCGCTTATATTGACGTTATCGAAACCACGAATCATTTTGAAAACTTCTATTAGGTCTCCCCGTAATCTACGTTTCTCTAGACTGAACAGATTGAGCTCCTTCAGTCGTTCCTCGTATGGCTTATTGCGCAGTCGCGGAATCATTTTTGTGGCTCGTCTTTGGACTCTCTCCAGCTTTACAATGTCTTTTCTATAGTAAGGTGACCAAAACTGAACGCAATATTCGAGATGCGGACGTACGAGGGAATTGAACAGTGTCAGGACGACTTTATCAGATTTAAACTCGAAGGTTCTGCCAATGAAACCAATTAATTTGTTAGCGGTTTTAACGGCTTCTGAGCAGTGTTTGCCTGGTTTGAGGTCGCTACTAATAGTTACACCCAGGTCTTTTTCTTCATTAACTTTAAGAAGTTCGGTACCGTTCATTGAATAGTTAGTGCGATTATTGTTACTCCCAATATGCAAAACTTTACACTTATTTAAGTTATACGTCATCTGCCACTTCTTTGACCAATTTACTAAGCGATCGAGGTCGGACTGTAGTAGCGCTTTTTCGGCAGTAGTAGTAACTCTTCCAGTTATTTTCGTGTCGTCAGCAAATTTGGATATCTTACAGGTGAGGCCTTCATCGATGTCATTTACGTAGATTACAAAAAGAACGGGGCCGAGCACTGAACCTTGCGGCACTCCACTTAGAACGTTTCGCCAGTTTGATGCTTTACCGTTAATAACGACGCGTTGTTTTCTCTCGTAGAGCCAGTCTTCGAGCCACGAGTGAATTTTACCAGTAATGCCGTGCGAAATTAATTTACTTAGAAGGTGCTTATGGGGAACTTTGTCAAACGCTTTTTGAAAGTCCAGATAAATGACGTCTACCGCTTTGGATTCGTCGAATATGTTAAATACGTCGTTGTAGAAGTCTAGTAGGTTAGTGAGGCATGAACGTTTATTACGGAAGCCATGTTGGGAGTTTTTAATGAGACTGTTCTCTTCCAAGAAGCTTACTAGTTTGTTACGCAATATGGTTTCCATTAATTTACTGACTACTGAGGTGAGGCTGATCGGTCTATAATTACATGGAAGAGACTTGTTTCCCTTCTTTTGAATGGGGGTAACATTTGCAAGTTTCCAGTCTCGAGGTACTTTACCGGAGTTTAGTGATTTATTAAAAATTATCGAGAGGGGTTTACATATTTGATTTTTGGTTTCTTTTAATACACGTGGCGCTATGCGGTCAGGCCCAGGAGTTTTGTTTACTTTAATATTATCAAGTACTTTTATTACGATATCCTCTGTAATCTCGCAATTATTTAAAAGGATGCTATTGTCTGTGACTTGCGACATCTCTATGAAACCATTTGTGTCTTCACTTGTAAAAACTGAGGCAAAATATTCATTTAATGTTTCGGCCATATCGACCTCGTTGTTAACGTGTTCCCCATTGTCTAGGCGAAGTGGACCGATGTTACTAGTTTGGACTTTTTTACGGCGAACGTAACTGTAGAATTCTTTCGGGTTCGATTTAATTTTACTGACGATAAGCGCTTCACAATTTTTTTTACTTTGTCTAATAAGTTTATTAGTTTCGCGGCGAAGTCTTTGAAATAAAATCTTATCACTTTCGAGTTGAGTTCGTTGGTATTTACGGTATGCACGTTTTTTGTTAGACAGGCCTGTTTTTATTCGATTATTCCACCATTTTGGTTTAATATTATTACCTGAACGTCTTTTACAGACTGGAATACACGATTTTACCGCATTGTTTAAGATGTGAGTGAATTTATTCCATGAATCGTTTACGTCGGTTTCACATGATAATTGGCTCCAGTCTGTTTCTGAGAGAATATTTTTAAGTCTTTCGTAATTACCTTTACTGTACACGTAAACTAATTCTTCACTAATGTTTTCATCGTAAATCTTGAGATTTATGTCAAACTTAACAATTTTATGATCGCTCGTGCTGAATTCTGGGCCAACAATGACGTTACTTATTAGCGTTTCGTTTGTTGAGAATACAAGGTCTAATATATTATCACCTCTCGTTGGTTCGTTAACATGTTGACTTAGAGCGCTTTCTAGTAAATTATCGTATAAATTTTGACCAGAGTGGGACGATACTGGATTTCCCCATGAATTTACGGGTAAGTTAAAATCTCCGAATATGACACTTTCGCTTGAATCGCTTATCTCAGTTATCTGGTCGTATAAATCTTTATCGGTGTTAGCGCTTTGGGCTGGAGGTCTATAAACAAGTCCGATAACAATTTTTCTTGAACGAATAGTTAAATTTAAAAATACTGTGTCCACGTTGTTTATTTTTCTCTTGTCGGTTAAAATTGGTCGAAGACTGGCTTTTACGTAGAGAAGAACTCCTCCACCTAACTTATTTTTTCTTTCGCAGCTAAACATCGAGTAACCGGGTAAGTTATATTCAGCTAAAAAGTCTCTGTTTTCCGTATCGAGCCATGTTTCAGTAATGCCTAAAATGTGATATTCGTCCGACGCTGCAAGGGCTTCGAGATCAAGGAATTTATTACGTATACTGCGCGCATTGATCATGCAACAACTTATGACGTTCCGCTTACGACAGCGAGAATCACTTACGACGACACGTCTGCAGGAGGCTGTGTTTCGTTTTTTTGCCTGAAAAGAGAAACTTTATTATTGAGGAGTCGGCCAAAGCGTGCGGAACCGATACCATTCAAGTGTAGTCCGTCTCCCCGGAACAGGCTATCCTTATCGTAGAAGTCGTCCCACATGTTGATGAAGTCGACGCCTTCCTGAGAACAGAGACTTTTTAGACGATTATTCGTGCTGAAGGCTTTGTCATAGAAGGCGGCTGACGCACGGATCCTGGGGAGAATGCCTGAAATGATAATGTTATTAGTTTTTGTCTTGAACGCCTGGATCATTTTCTTGTACTTTTCCATCAGCTCCTCGGAACGGGTGTGCTGAACGTCGTTTGTGCCTGCGTGTAAAAGGAAAAGAGTACTGTCATTTGTGTTCACGGTTGCCTCCTCGCAGGCTGCCGTGATGTCGTCCAGTCGTCCACCTGGCATACACAGACGCTTCCGTGTAGCTCGTGCCCTGCCGCAGAACTCTTCCAGCTGTCCTCTCACGATTGAGTCGCCGATGAGTCTCGTCTCGTGAGCCTCCTCTTCTTCTTCTGCTAGAACGGCGAAACTATTGTAAGTAGAGATAGGCAAAAAATATTTATTAGTAGGATTGGCACCATTTCTGACTGGGGTGAAGGGTGCTGTCTCCGAGTTAGGCCTGGTGAGAGAGTGTGTGTTAGTGGTGGGGCGCGGTGTTGCAGCAGCGGTGGCGTAAGTCATGACTTCTTCGCGAGCGCATCCTACGTTGGAGGCGACGAAGTCCTGGAGGATTGAAAATTTTTGTGCAAGGTCATCGTGCATCTTGCGTGTCTCGTCATGGCGCCTTTCGGATTCCTCCTGTTTCTGCTGCAAGTTGCACAACATGCAAGTCGAAGAATCTCTGAAAAACTTAGTGGTGTATTTAATTTTACAAGCCTCGCACAGAATCATTGTGGAAGGCATCGTGAGGAAAAGGAGGAGGAGGAAGTAGGGGGGGAGGTGGGGGGTTGGGTAGAAGGAGGAGGAAGTAGGGGGGGAGGCGGGGGGTTGGGTAGGAGGAGGAGGAAGTAGGGGGGGAGGAGAAGGAGGAGCAGGAGGAGAGAGTAGGAGTGAGGAGGAGGAGATAGGGGGGGATGGGGGGCGGAGGAGGAGAGGGGATAGAGGGGTGGTAAGGAGATGAGGCTTTAGGGAAGGAAAGGGAAGGGCCAGGTAGCCTGGCTGAGAGGGGATTAAGATCTGAAAAGGGTCAGACAGGTAGACGAGATACAGCTGTAGTCAGGTCAAACTAATTTTCAAGGTCAAATTTTTTGTGAATCACTTTCTATTTTTTAACAAAATACAACTGTATAAGGAAAAAATCGGATGTTACTGAGTATATACCACCACAAGAACAATTAAATAAGCACTAATAGTAAATAATAACAATACTACTAAATAATAACAATACTGACGAGTGAAGAGGTTAAGGGCTACATGGAAAATTATACACAGGAATTATATGTATCACTGCTGTATGTGTATGTATGAGTCGTATAAAATGTATAAAGTGCACAGATAATAAGGATAGCAAGAGATATTCTAGGAGTGATATGAACTTAGCGTAATTCTGCACAGGGTCGATCCT
>JAPQNM010000213.1:22500-27500 GCA_029783475.1 Metacarcinus magister
TGTCATATCCTCGGCGGAGCCGTGCCTTCGGCGGTGCCGTGCCCTTGGCGGTGCCGTGCCCTCGGCGGTGCCATGACCTCGGCGGTGCCGTGCCCTTTGGCGGTGTCGTTCCCTCATCGGTGCCGTGCCCGCAGTGGTGCCGTGCCCTTGGCGGTGTCGTTCCCTCGTCGGTGCCGTGCCCTTGACTGTGTCGTGCCCTTGGCGGTGCCATGCCCTTGGCGGTGCCGTGCCCTTGGCGGTGCCGTGCCCTTGGCGGTGCCTTGCCCTCGGCGGTGCCGTGCCCTTAGCCTTGGCGGTGCCATGCCTCGACGGTGCTGTGCCCTTGGCGGTGCCGCGCCCTTTGCGGTGCCATGCCCTCGGCGGTGCCGTGTCCTTGGCGGTGCCGTGCTCATGGTGGTGCCGTGCCCATGGCGGTGCCGTGCCCTTGGTGGTGCGTGCCCTTCGCGGTGCCATGCTTTTGGCGGTGCCGTGCCCTTGACGGTGCCGTGCTCTTGGCGGCACCGTGCCCTTGGCCGTGCCATGCCCTCGACGGTGCTTTGCCCTTGGCGGTGCCGTGCCCATGGTGGTGCCGTGCCCTTGGCGGTGCCGTGACCTTGGAGGTGCCGTGCCCTTCGCGGTGCCATGCTTTTGGCGGTGCCGTGCCATCGGCGGTGCCATGCCCTTGGCCGTGCCGTGCCCTTAGTGGTGTCATATCCTCGGCGGTGCCGTGCCTTCGGCGGTGCCGTGCCCTTGGCGGTGCCGTGCCCTCGGCGGTGCCATGACCTCAGCGGTGCCGTGCACTTCGCGGTGTCGTTCCCTCATCGGTGCCGTGCCCTCGGTGGTGCCGTGCCCTTGGCCGTGCCATGCCCTTAGTGGTGTCATATCCTCGGCGGTGCCGTGCCTTCGGCGGTGCCGTGCCCTTGGCAGTGCCGTGCCCTCGGCGGTGCCATGACTTCAGCGGTGCCGTGCCCTTGGCGGTGTCGTTCCCTCATCGGTGCCGTGCCCTCGGTGGTGAAGTGCCCTTGGCGGTGTCGTTCCCTCGTCGGTGCCGTGCCCTTGGCTGTGTCGTGCCATTGGCGGTGCCGTGCCCTTTGCGGTGCCGTGCCCTTGGCGGTGCCACGCCCTCTGCGGTGCCGTGCCTTTGGCGATACCGTGTCCTTGGTGGTGCCATGCCTTCGATGGTGCCGTGCCTTTGGGGGTGCCGTGCCCTTGGCAGTGCCGTGCCCTTGGTGGTGCCGTGCCCTTGGCGGTGCCATGCCCTCGGCGGTGCCGTGCCTTTGGCGGTGCCGTGCCCTTGGCGGTGCCGTGATCTTGGCGGTGCCATGCCCTCGGCGGTGCCGTGCCTTTGGCGGTGCCGTGCCCTTTGCGGTGCCATGCCCTTGGCGGTGCCATGCCCTTGGCAGTGCCGTGCCTTTGGCGGTGCCGTGCCTTTGGCGGTGCCGTGCCCTTGGCGGTGCCGTGCCCTTGGCGGTGCCATACCCTCGGCGATGCCGTGCCTTTGGCGGTGCCGTGCCCTTGGCAGTGCCGTGCCCTTGGCGATGCCATGCCCTCGGTGTTGCCGTGCCTTTGGCGGTGCCGTGCCCTTGGCGGTGCCGTGCCCTTGGCCGTGCCATGCCCTCGACGGTGCTTTGCCCTTGGCGGTGCCGTGCCCTTGGCGGTGCTGTGACTTTGGTGGTGCCGTGCCCTTCGCGGTGCCATGCTTTTGGCGGTTCCGTGCCCTCGGTGGTGCCATGCCCTTGGCCGTTCCGTACCCTTAGTGGTGTCATATCCTCGGCGGTGCCGTGCCTTCGGTGGTGCCGTGCCATTGGCGGGACCGTGCCCTCGGCGGTGCCATGACCTCGGCGGTGCCGTGCCCTTGGCTGTGTCGTTCCCTCATCGGTGCCGTGCCCTCGGTGGTGCCGTGCCCTTGGCGGTGTCGTTCTCTCGTCGGTGCCGTGCCCTTGGCTGTGTCGTGCCCTTGGCGGTGCCATGCCCTCTGCGGTGCCGTGCCCTTGGCGGTGCAGTGCCCCTGGCGGTGCGGTGCCCTTGGCGGTGCCTTGCCCTCGGCGATGCCGTGCCCTTAGCCTTGATGGTGCCATGCCCTCGACGGTGCCGTGCCCTTGGCGGTGCCGTGCCCTTTGCGGTGCCATGCCCTCGGCGGTGCCGTGCCTTTGGCGGTGCCGTGTCCTTGGTGGTGCCATGCCCTTGATGGTGTCTTGCTTTTGGCGGTACCGTGCCCTTGTTGGTGCCGTGCCCTTGGCTGTGCCATGCCCTCGACGGTGCCGTGCCCTTGGCGGTGCCGTGCCCATGGTAGTGCTCTGCCCTTGGCGGTGCCGTGCCCTTGGTGGTGCCGTGCCCTTCGCGGTGCCATGCTTTTGGCGGTGCCGTGCCCTTGGCTGTGCCGTGCCCTTGGCGGTGCCGTGGCCTCGGTGGTGCCGTGCCATCGGTGGTGTCTTTCCCTTTTCCGTGCCGTGCCCTTGGCGGTGCTGTGCCCTCGGCGGTGCCGTGCAATCGGTGGTGTCTTGTCTTTTTCTGTGCTGTGCCCTTGGCGATGCCGTGCCCTCGACGTTGCCGTGCCCTCTGCGGTGCCATGCTCTTGGCGGTGCCGTGCGCTTGGCGTTGTCGTGCGATCGGCTGTGCCGTGCCCTCGGCAGTGCCGTGCCCATGGCCGTGCCATGCCTTTGGCGGTGCCATGCCCCTGGCGGTGCTGTGCCCTCGGCTGTGCCGTGCCCTTGGCCGTGCCGTGCTCTTGGTGGTGTCATGCCCTCGGCGGTGCCATACACTTGGCGGTGCCGTGCCCTTGGACGTGCTGTACCCTTGGTAGTGCCATGCCCTTGGCGGTGCCGTGTCCTCGGCGGTGCCGTGCCCTTGGCGGTGCCGTGCCCTTGGCGGTGCCGTGCCCTTGGCGGTGCCGTGTCCCTAGCGGTGCCGTGCCCTCGGCTGTGCCGTGCCCTTGGCCGTGCCGTGCTCTTGGTAGTTTCATGCCCTCGGCGGTGCCATACACTTGGCGGTGCCGTGCCCTTGAACGTGCTGTACCCTTGGTAGTGCGGTTCCCTTGGCTGTGCCGTGCCCTCGGCGGTGCCGTGCCCTTGGCGGTGCCTTGCCCCTGGACGTTCTGTACTCTCTGTAGTGCCGTGCCCTTGGCGGTGCCGTGCCCTTGGCGGTGCCGTGCCCTTAGCGGTGCCGTGCCCTCGGCGGTGCCGTGCCCTCTACGGTGTCGTGCGCTTGGTGGTGCCGTGCAATCAGCGATGCCGTGCTCTTGGCGGTGCCGTGCCCTTGGACGTGCTCTTGGCCATGCTTTGCCCTTGGTGGTGTCATGACCTCAGCGGTGCCATACCCTTTTCGGTGCCGTGCCTTGGCCGTGCTGTACCCTTAGTGGTGCCATGCCCTCGGTGGTGCCGTGCCTTTGGCGGTGCCGGTCGCTTGGCGGTGCCGTGCCATCGGCAGTGCCGTGCTTTTGACTATGCCGTGCCCTCGGCGGTGCCATGCCCTCGTGGGTGCCGTGCCCTTGACAGTGCCGTGCTCATGGCCGTGCCATGCGCTTTGCTGTGCCGTGCCCTCGGCTGTGCCGTGCCCTCGGTGGTTCCGTGCCCTTGGCCATGCCATGCATTTAGCGGTGCCATGCCCTTGGTAGTGCCATGCCCTTGGCGGTACCGTTCCCTTGGCGGTGCCATGCCCTTTGCGGTGCCGTGCTATCGGCGGTGCCGTGCCCTTGGCCGTGCCGTGCACTTAGTGGTGTCATGCCCTCGGCGGGGCCGTGCCTTCGGTGGTTCCGTGCCCTTGGCGGTGCCGTGCCCTCGGCGGTGCCATGCCCTCGGCGGTGCCGTGTCCTTGGCGGTGTCGTTCCCTCATCGGTGCCGTGCCCTCGGTGGTTCCGTGCCCTTGGCGGTGTGGTTCCCTCGTCGGTGCCGTGCCCTTGGTGGTGTCGTGCCCTTGAGGATGTTGTGCCCTTGGCGGTGCCGTGCCCTTGGCAATGCCGTGCCCTCGATGGTGCTGTGCCCTTGGCGATGCCGTGGCCCTGGCGATGGCGTGCCCTTGGCGGTGTCGTGTCCTTGGCGGTGCCATGCCCTTGGCGGTGCCGTGCCCTAGGCGGTGCCGTGCCCTTGGCGGTTCCTTGCCAACGGCGGTGCCGTGCCCTTAGCCTTGGCGGTGGTGTCTTGCCCTTGGCTGTGCCGTACCCTTGGCGATGCCGTGCCCTTGGCGATGCCGTGCCCTCGACTTTGCTGTGCCCTTGGCGGTGCCGTGCCCTCGGCGGTGCTATGCTCATGGCGGTGCCGTGCGCTTGGCGGTGCCATATCCTCGGCTGAGCCGTGCCCACGGCAGTGCCGTGCCCTTGGCCGTGCCGTGCCTTTGGCGGTGCCATGCCCCTGGCGGTGCCGTGCCCTCGGCTGTGCCGTGCCCTTGGCCGTGCCGTGCTCTTGGTGGTGTCATGACCTCGGCGGTGCCATACCCTTTGCGGTGCCGTGCCCTTGGCCGTACTGTACCCTTGTTGGTGCCGTGCCCTTGGCGGTGCCGTGCCCTCGGCGATGCCGTGCCACCAGCGGTGCCGTGCTCTTGGCGGTTCCGTGCCTTTGGATGTGCCGTGCCCTTAGTGGTGTCATACCCTCGGTGGTGCCGTGCTTTCGGCGGTGCCGTGCCCTTGGCGGTGCCGTGCCCTCGGCTATGCCGTGCCCTCAGCAGTGCCGTGCCCTTGGCGGTGTCGTTCCCTCGACGGTGCCGTGCCCTCTTCGGTGCCATGCTTTTGGTGGTGTCGTGCCCTTGGCGGTGCCGTGTCCTTGGCAATGCCGTGCCCTTGACGGTGCCGTGCCCTTGGCGGTGCCGTGCCCTTGGTGGTGCCGTGCCGTCGGCGGTGCCTTGCCCTTGGCTGTGGCGTGCCCTTGCCGGTGTCGTGCCCTTGTCGGTACCGTGTTTGTGGTTGTTCCGTGCCCTTGGCGGTGCCAAGCCTTTGTTGGTGCCGTGCCCTTGGCGGTGCCGTGCCTATGGCTGTGCCGTGCCCTTGGCAGTGTTGTGCCCTTGGCGGTGCCGTGCCTGTGGCTGTGCCG
>JAPQNM010000213.1:35000-45000 GCA_029783475.1 Metacarcinus magister
TGGGCGACAGCGGCAACACTGCGGGTTGCGAGCGCCGGCCGGGGCTGTAGAAGTCCCGGGGCCTGCAGGGATGCGAGGCTCCGTGGGCTACAGCGGTGCAGGGGCGTGCAGGGGCAGGGACGGCACAAAAGCAGGGGCAGCAGCAGCGATACAGGCGACTGCGGATGGCACGCGTGGCAGGGCTGAGATGCGAGGTTCCAGGGGGATGCGTGAGGAGCAGTGACGACGCAAGTACAGCTACATACCACGTACGAGGGTTTGAAGATGGCTCCGTGCTGGCGGCGTGGGTGAGGAGCAGCGGCAGGGCTGCAGGAGGCAGGGCTCCGGGCGGACAGCGTGGGCGAGGGCGTTGAAGACAAACCGTGGCGTGGGGCTGCAGGGCTGCGGCAACGATCTTGTAGTAAGGCGTGAGGGCGGCAGGAGAGGCGTGGAGGTTGTCGACGCGTAGCAGCGGTAGTGCTGCAGGAGGCAGCAGCGGTGTTGTTCCATTGTTCAGTTTTGTCACTCCGGGGTCACCAAATGTAGCGTACGGGAGTGATACATAAGGATTGGAACAAAACCCAGCCTTGTTTTTGGTGGTTTATTGCTGCACCAGTTGGTAGACACACAAGTAGCTTTTACAGTGGATAGAGAGCCTGGAGATGGTGAGTGATGTGTGAGGGAAGCCCCGAGGCTTGACTCCCCGACGTGAGCTAGTGGTGTTGGTGAGGGGGTAGACTGCAGGTAGACTGACCTAGCGATGTGTGTGTTGGTGGCTTATATTGGGCGTCGCGGACCTGGTGGTCACGTGAGGTGAAGTGACAGGTGAGGTGAGGTCAAGTTAATCTCGACCTCAGCCGCGGTATCGAGGGAAGTAATTATAGGCTCAGGCTCTGGGTGTGTGTGCATGTGGGTGTGTAGGTGTGGCGTGTATGTGGGTGTCACTACATTACCATAAGCAAAACCTTCGCTGATTCTTGTGTTCGATTTCATTCTGTTTAGTATTTTTGCTTGAATATTTTGTAACGTGGAAAAAAAAAGAGAGAGAGAGAGAGAGAGAGAGAGAGAGAGAGAGAGAGAGAGAGAGAGAGAGAGAGAGAGAGAGAGAGAGAGAGAGAGAGAGAGAGAGGAGAGAGAGAGAGAGAGAGAGAGAGAGAGAGAGAGAGAGAGAGAGAGAGAGAGAGAGAGAGAGAGAGAGAGAGAGAGAGAGAGAGAGAGAGAGAGAGAGAGAGAGAGAGAAGAGAGAGAGAGAGAGAGAGAGAGAGAGAGAGAGAGAGGAGAGAGAGAGAGAGAGAGAGAGAGAGAGAGAGAGAGAGAGAGAGAGAGAGAGAGAGAGAGAGAGAGAGAGAGAGAGAGAGAGAGAGAGAGAGAGAGAGAGAGAGAGAGAGAGAGAGAGAGAGAGAGAGAGAGAGAGAGAGAGAGAGAGAGAGAGAGAGAGAGAGAGAGAGGAGAGAGAGAGAGAGAGAGAGAGAGAGAGAGAGAGAGAGAGAGAGAGAGAGAGGAGAGAGAGAGAGAGAGAGAGAGAGAGAGAGAGAGAGAGAGAGAGAGAGAGAGAGAGAGAGAGAGAGAGAGAGAGAGAGAGAGAGAGAGAGAGAGAGAGAGAGAGAGAGAGAGAGAGAGAGAGAGAGAGAGAGAGAGAGAGAGAGAGAGAGAGAGAGAGAGAGAGGAGAGAGAGAGAGAGAGAGAGAGAGAGAGAGAGAGAGAGAGAGAGAGAGAGAGAGAGAGAGAGAGAGAGAGAGAGAGAGAGAGAGAGAGAGGAGAGAGAGAGAGAGAGAGAGAGAGAGAGAGAGAGAGAGAGAGAGAGAGAGAGAGAGAGAGAGAGAGAGAGGAGAGAGAGAGAGAGAGAGAGAGAGAGAGAGAGAGGAGAGAGAGAGAGAGAGAGAGAGAGAGAGAGAGAGAGAGAGAGAGAGAGAGAGAGAGAGAGAGAGAGAGAGAGAGAGAGAGAGAGAGAGAGAGAGAGAGAGAGAGAGGAGAGGGAGAGCGAGAGAGCAAGAGAGCGAGCGGGAGAGGGAGAGGGAGAGAGAGAGAGAGAGAGAGGGAGAGAGGGGGAGAGGGAGAGGGCGGGAGAGCGGGAGGGCAGAGAGAGAGAGAGAGAGAGAGAGAGGTCGTCGAAGGGTGAAGACGTGGGTCAAGTCACTCCGCATATATATATATATATATATATATATATATATATATATATATATATATATATATATATAGTATATATATATATTACAAATGAAATAGTGCATGCGTATGTACACAAATTTATTTGTGGCAGACCCATCCTCATTCTATCGCGTTCAGCGAGCGGCTGTAGTGATATCCAACCACCATCGTCTCAACATTCTGTTAACAGTAGTTCCGACTGGCAAGGAGCGGTGTGTCGATGAGACACTAGAGTTGCCCGGCACCAATCTGAACCAGGCAACCGATGCTGGACACCGGTGGTAGACACCAGTGTCCTCGTGTGAAAGGGGGGTTATAGTATTGTAACCGCCACGTACAATCTCCTAACGTAATAAACATTTAAGTGTATTTCCAAATTAAACTTAACGCCATGTATAACATCCTAACAAACATTCGTGATAAACAAAATCAAAGAGGAATTGAATCATGGGTCTTCGTCACATTGCTTCGCGTCTGTATAAAGCCAAAAATTTCGCAGATCAGAAATTCCGCGTCAAACAAGGATGATGTGTTCTAACGCTTCCCTTAACTCCGTCTTCATCTTCACTCATGTATCATTTTTCGTCACCCAAGCCACACGCCTTCCCTGAGTCCCTGCCTGGCGGAGGATTGAGGAAGAGTAACTAATGACTTCAAGACGCATCGGTCACCGCGCCAATCAGCTTTCAAGACAAACGTGGTGGATTGGGGGTACTGGAGGGGGAATGGGGGTTCAAGGAGTAGGATTAGAAGAGAGGGAAGAGAGCACGCTGGCCAGACCAAGGATGAGAGACATATAAGGATAGTTCAGTTAAACGTCATCAACAACAGCCATGACGTCACGCATGAGGCGTGACGCGCGCTGGAGACCCTCTCCAGCAAGAATCTCATTCGAATGTTGGTTTTATTCAAGAATTTACACATCATATATAAAGTGTGGTGTTCTTTGATATAGACAATAGTTGTACAGGTAGTTTTAATATGATGTGGTATTATTATTAGAAAAGAATTCTATAGATCTTTGGCAAAACCTGAGAGAAGGCGGGTGGTAGTGGTGGACCGATCGACACTTTACATATTTTTAAGCTGGTTAACAACTGCTAAAGCCATACCTAGCTTCTGCTTGGATCTTTTCAGTTATTTTCCTTCATTAAGCCTGGGATATATTGTAACAACCCAGCACGGCACAGACAAAAAAAAAGAAGCACACCGATTGTGACTCCAGCCAAGTTCCACAGCCTAGTTCCATTTTTCCTCTTATGTCTCCATTATGAGAGATTATTAAGGATTTGATGTACACATATGTTAATGTACATACCTTATTTATACATTGTAACCGAGAATTACCCTTGTAAATAGTTATGACAAAAATATGTAAGAAATAATTGATTGGCTGATTAAATGGAACCGCTAGATAGCATGTTGTAAAAAAATAATGTACTTACTACGGTAGCTCAATTTTTCCTACCTGGTCCCCTTATATCTCCATTAAGAGGGATTATTAAGGTTTCTACTGTACTTATTCATTAACATATCACTCTTATACATTCATCCCTAGGACGCATTATAGCCTATGCATTTCATGTCTCACCCATCCTTTGCCTCACACCTAACATTCCTCCATGTGTCTACCTAACTTTTCTTTTCACGTCATTACACTTTTCCTGTATCTTTCTTGGTTCAGGTTTTAGTTCCAAGTAACTATCATTAGGACTTGGTGTTAGTTCTCATTGATGATTACAATAGCAAATTAACCTAACCTAACCTAACCTTAATATCTACTGCTATCTAGACCTTTTCTGGGCTCTAAAAACCTTGAACATCCCTGATTTGGCTTGTAAAATAAGATAAAACCGTGAGAATAAGACATCACTCTTCTCAGAATGGTTTATTATTTTTGTTGATTCCTCGTTATTTACTCCTGTTTTCACATATTTAAGACAATACAAACCTTCCTTAATCTTTTATAAGTCTTCTACATAGTTAAATACCTTCTTAAATAAGGTGAAATAAGAAAGAAAAAAACACTGTAGCGATGTGATTCATATTGCTTACCTGGATCATTTCCCTGTTTTGGGAGGAAAAGGGAAGGTACAGCATCGGCTTTTAGTGATCTTGTTGAATGTGGAGACTTGTTGAACAGCTTCCTCTTGATTAGGTACTGCTTTGTATAGTCTGTCGCCTTGAACAAACTCTGGCAGTATCTGGATTTTTAAAAAATCTTTGCGACTACACGCATGAATCCACTGCCTAACTAAGGACTTTGTTTTCGGAAAACGATAAAAATGAAGCTTTCCTAGTTTCTTACAACTGTTATTGTTATTACAGCCGTATACAGCACACCTTGTCATTGTTCACAGCAAGAAACATTTGTTGGTCAATCCAGTCGCGCCGCGTGGGTCACCAGTGACGTCTGTGTTTACATGCGCGTCATAAGCGCGGTGCATTGTGGGAAAAACAAGTGCTCAGTGAGTTATCCTTATATGTCTCTCATCCTTGGGCCAGACCCAGTGTTCACGTGAATGACTGAGTGGGTGGAGGTGGTGGAGGTATTGCGAGTGGAAGCTGTGTTATGGAGGACCTTGATCCGTGTTGAGGTGATGTCACGTCTACTCCCGCGTCGTTACCGGGTGTGTGGGCCGTGGAGGACACACTAGGATGCACAGGTGAGAGGAGAAGGGATGATGAGGGAAGAGTTGCCGGTCCTGGGTAGACGCCACGAGGGAGGGAGGGAGAAAGGGAAAGCGAAAGAGAGCAGAAGAATGTGCAAGTGAATGCTTGATGGATGCAAGGGAAGGTTGGATGGGTGAAGGTTGAGGTGTGATGAGGTGCAGTGACGGGTGATGGGTGCAAGCAGGAGAGAGAGAGAGAGAGAGAGAGAGAGAGAGAGAGAGAGAGAGAGAGAGAGAGAGAGAGAGAGAGAGAGAGAGAGAGAGAGAGAGAGAGATAAGGAAGAACATTGGATAAGCAGAGTTCTCTTAATATTAATCAAATAAACTTAACATCCGAGTAAATCCACTTTGACTGAATTTATGGATAATGTTAGATTAGTTGATGTGTTTTTTTTTGTTTTTTTTCCTCTCTCTATATCATTAACCGTTGGCACCAGTAGGCTTATGGAGGCACAGATGGACTTGCCTCGCCTGTTATTTGGTGTAGGTTTTTTTAGAATTTTTATAGTGACGCTTCGAATGATTAAGTTCTCTCTTGAATATGTTGAGAACGTATGAGGCTTATTACTGCTACAGCCTCAGATGCATATTAACGTTGTAAGTCCCGTCAGAGGACAGTATGGCAGCAATTTGGGTACTATTTGGCCACTCGGCGGTGATATCAAATATTGAAAAGTGGTCAGCGGATATCGGTGATTGGAACCCGGGACCCTAGGCTCCCATGCCCGAACGCTGACCTCTGCACCACCGCCTTACTGAATACGTAAAGCAATTGTACCCACAAATTCAACTGCTATTAACTGGCAACAATTTTAAAATATACATTATTTAAGTAGAAAAAATAATCCGCATCCGCATCCACATCCGCAATTTTTTTCCCCTCATATCCTCATCAGCATCCTCATCCGCAAGTTGATATCCGCATCCGCACATCCGCATTTATAAACATCCGATACTCCTCTAGTGTGTGTGTGTGTGTGTGTGTGTGTGTGTGTGTGTGTGTGTGTGTGTCTGTATGTGTTTGTGTGTGTGTGTGTGTGTGTGTGGATGTGCGTGTGTGTGTGCCTGAGGTATAGATACAAAGGTGTGCAGGTGTGTGGTGCGAGGCAGCGTGAAGGACGGCAGCTCAGACATCGTGGGTGACGTGACGGCAGGTGGTGATGGTAGTGGTGAGAGACTCCATGTGGGGCGCTTTGCCACAGCACTTCTTTACGTATCCTTGGCTTGTCTCCTGAGTCTGTAGAAGTAATGACTCGCTGTTCGGTGTGTGTGTGTGTGTGTGTGTGGGTGTGGGTGGGTGTGTGTGTGTGTGTGTGTGTGTGTGTGTGTGTGTGTGTGTGTGTGGGTGTGGGTGTGGGTGTGGGTGGGTGGGTTGGTGGGTGGGTGGGTGGGTGTGTTCACTCGGCCTCAAGTCATTCGTATGTCTTTTGGATCGTGTCGTGCCCCAAATAATAGTAACAGTAGTAGTAGTAGTAGTAGTAGTAGTAGTAGTAGTAGTAGTAACACCAGCCTCTCCCGTGACTAATTTCATCGTGATTTTTTTTTTATAGCTTGTGTAAGTAATTAACCCTAAGTTTAGTAGAAGTAAAATGTTAATGTATAATGAAAGCGTGGGTTGGGTTGTGTGGAAGTAATGTGATTGGTGATGGCAGTGGATGCAGCGTGATCAGGTGACACTCTGGCTTCCCACACAACACACACGGCATTACTACGTGTGGACCTACGATGAGCAAACCAGGACCTGCAGGGAACACTATTATAATGATGGTGATAGTAATAATAGTAATAATAATAATAATAGTAATAATAATAATAATAATAATAATAATAATATCTGTACATAAAGTAGTGAATTCATATATTATACATCTACTAGACATACTCGTTGCGTTGTGGTGTTAGAACAGAATTTACTGAGATGCGCTAGGCTGTGGTGGAAGTGGTGGTGGTGGTGGTGGTGGTGGTGGTGGTGGTGGTGGTGGTGTGGTGTGGTGTGGTGTGTATGTGTCTGTCTGTCTCTGTAGTAACCCACCCTGGCCCAGCATAGCCTGAGTTACGGGTATAAATGTCTCGTTCACTTAATATATTTGCTTCACGCGACCCTTCCGCCCGCTGGATGTTGTCTGATACTTCTTGTTTGATGCTTGATGGTCCACTACGCTAAATTTCACGTCTCTCCTTTTTTGCATTCATTTGCTTCCCTCGCTCCTTTGCCTCGCTGTCTAACACTGCAAATTGAGCCAAACCTGTGCACTCAGCTGATAACGGAGACCACGACCCGCAAACCTGTATTTAAAACCTACACTTACCGGGATGAAAGTTAGGTTAAAGTGGGCGTGTTATGGAACTTTTTGTGTGTGTGGATGAGATGCATTGGATGAGGAATGTGTATATAGGGAAGGTAAAGAGTAGATAAAGCTTGAGGAGAAGGAAGGAAGGCAGAGAGGAAGTTAAGGTTTTAAATGGACAGGGATGCATGACAGGAGGGAAATATATAAGGAAAATAAGTCTTGTTTTTATGGAAAATACGTGATGTTGGTTGGGGAGGACAAAAAATATTAAAACCAACAAATTTATTAAACTCAGATAAACCTTAACTAAAACAAACCTGAACTCATACTAACTTAGACTAAAATTGAATTAAAGTAACGTGAAACTGATTTTACTATAACCAAACTGAAATGTATCCATGAATGGAAAGTGAATTGAAATTTATGAAACTGACAATACTTGAATGTTTGTCACGCGTAGAGGTTGCTGGCGGCGACGGGAGGGGACGAGGACGAGGGACGAGGAGGGGGGGGAGAAGGATGGAGAGGGATGAGAGGAGGGACGGGGACCATGAATGTGAAAGTAGATAAGGAACCAGTTCCTTGTGTCTTGTGTGTGTGTTTTTGTGTGTTTTTGTCGTTAAAGATTCGTTAATACGCAAATCATTACGTAGGTGAGGAGTGTTCGGAACCCTTTGCAAGGCGACTTTACTCCTAAGACAGAGACATTCACGGGAAGCCAGGAAGAGGGTGAAGACGTGTGCATGGCCAGCGTGAAGTACTAAGGCCGGGGAGGCAGCGGCGCCCCCAACAAGCGTCACATTATGCAAATAAAACCAATGAATCTTCATCTAATAAACAAGCCTCGTCCTGTTAGAATCGATCCCAGAATCTCCCGTTTGTATATCTATCGCAAACTGTCGAGTGACATTTTAGATTCGGGGTATTTTTTTTTTTCTTTTTTTTTCTTCTTTTACTCCCTCGGTCTCACGTCACGCCTCGATCAAGGCAGCGGCCCCGTCCTCTTCTTTCTCCTGTTATCCATCCTTCAACGTCAATGCAAACCACACTATTTGCAGCTACAATTCTTAACTTTGTTATGTACTTTTCAGTCCCAGCCACACTCACCTTCATTACAATTTTGTTCTCCGTGATATTTCAAAGCATTTTAAGATGAAAGCACCGAGAATGTACGACCCACTGAAGTGCCTCCCAAACAAGTGAGTTATCGTACACCGGCAGTCTGATGAAGGTATGAAGGACGCGAGTGTGTACGTTACTACTAGACTGTACTTCGATGACCGTTGCGTGCGTGTTCACTTGGTAGGAGAGACTTGAGGTGCTTATAGATATTGTACAGGACTAAGAGTATGAGGTTACTAGGTTACTAACAACATGATATTACTAGAACGCGCCTCGCCTCCTACCGGGTGGATCGTTGTGCTATAATTAAAACTTGTCTATAATGTGTTCGCGTCACACTCCAGCACCGTCTACACAACACAACACAACACAACACAACACAACACAGCCGCCCGGGGAAGGCACAGTAGCTGCTGCTAATTTGTTGGGCAAACATCGCGTGTCTCCCGAGGCTGTGTTGGCTGACACATAAATTTTCCGGAGTAGTTTGACGAGCGACTGAAATTTTTGTGTTGATGACTAGCATGTGTTGGTTTTGAGCTGCGTCTAGGAGGAAGAGGAAGAGGAGGAGGAGGAGGAGGAGGAGGAGGAGGGGGTGATAATGGTGATTGTCATGAAGGAAAGGGGTAATAGTTAAAAAAGAAGTTAGGTGAATGAAGAGTAGGAGAAAGGTGTGATAATTGAGATGGTAATATTGAAGGAGGAGGAAGAGGTGGGAAAGGAAGACAAAAGAAGGAGGAAAAGGTAGTAACATGGATGGGTAGAATTGTAGATACTCTTTCCTTTCCTTCCTTCTATTCTCTTCCTTCCATTCTAACTCCCCTTTCCTCTATCCCCTTCACTCTATTCCCTCTAACCCAACACCCTATCCTCCTCCCCATCCCAACTACCTCATCCCCATCCCACCTCTCGTTCCAGATAACATCACTAAATCCTACTACTCTTACCTCTTCCTCCTGCCTCATCTCTACCTTACCTACCTACTCCTCACCCAAAATTTCCACCTTCTCCCATTACTCTCTTTTTCGCTTTCCTCTTCACTAATCTTACCAATTCCTCCTTAACCTTCCCTCAATCTCTTCCTTCAAACCTACCTTGGCGCTTCCTTCCTCTTCACTCTCTCATCTTGTGCCTCCTCCTCCTCCACCTCCTCCTCCTCCTCCTCCTCCTCCTCCTCCTCCTCCTCCTCCTCCTCCTCCTCCATTCCCGCCACACCTTGTACCTGTTTTGCACGCACCGCCACACGCAAATTGACGCTGGCAGGTGAGAAGGTGACAGACTGCATGTGTTAGTTCACTCATTTGCGTGTGTGGGTCGTGACGTCATTAGAATATCTATGGTCACACACACACACTCTCTCTCTCTCTCTCTCTCTCTCTCTCTCTCTCTCTCTCCTCTCTCTCTCTCTCTCTCTCTCTCTCTCTCTCTCTCTCTCTCTCTCTCTCTCTCTCTCTCTCTCTCCTCTCTCTCTCTCTCTCTCTCTCTCTCTCTCTCTCTCTCTCTCTCTCTCTCTCATTCTCTCATTTTTTTTCTCTCTCTCTCTCTCTCTCTCTCTCTCTCTCTCTCTCTCTCTCTCTCTCTCTCTCTCTCTCTCTCTCTCTCTCTCTCTCTCTCTCTCTCTCTCTCTCTCTCTCTCTCTCTCTCTCTCTCTCTCTCTCTCTCTCTCTTCTCTCTCTCTCTCTCTCTCTCTCTCTCTCTCTCTCTCTCTCTCTCTGTCTCTCTCTCTCTCTCTCTCTCTCTCTCTCTCCCTCTCTCTCTCTCTCTCTCTCTCTCTCTCTCTCTCTC
>JAPQNM010000213.1:47500-66946 GCA_029783475.1 Metacarcinus magister
TTTGAAAGGCGCGAGTTTGTTACTTGTCTTGCATCTGCATCCCGCTCTCCTACTCTGGTCACCTCCCGTCCCGTGTTCTCCCGTCTTGTCCCCTCGCACTGGTTTGCTGGGAATGATGTTGGAAAGTTAAGGAGCAGTACGATAGTTCCTTGTCGATGCTGCATCAGGAATAAATCAGATCTTGACGCCTCTAGTGATTGTCTATTTATATCACATTTCGTTCTACTTACGAGTGACTAGGTTATATTTTCCATTGTCTTAGAGCTATGTTTATGCTGTTACTTTCGAGAGGCAGTAATGTAATAGTGGAGTAGGAAATCAATGGTGAGAACGTTATATAAGCTTCAACAACACATGGACATAAAGAGAGATATGATCTTTACAAGTATCAGTCTTTATACTATCTTACAGGACATCACCACGTGTTTTAATATCAAACGAAGAATCGTGAGATACATGGTAACTATTAGTCTTGTATTTTACCGTGTGTCTCTGTGCTAACACCTGCTCAGAGAGAGTATCATGAGGGGCACACTGCTTGCCTTCCTATTTATAACACAGTAATACCACACACCACACTGCATTGTCCCTCGCTATCCAATTCTTCCCCTGGTTTAGTTACGTGAAGGTAAGGACAGATATGCATATTGAGGGACATTTCGCGTTGAGAGTGTTGTGTTTATGTAAAAATTAATAAGAGGGACTTAAGCTTGTAAAATTTGATTGGCTATAATATTGTTCTTGCGTGTATACATACATGGATATTGATAGTGAGTGTACAGCTTATGGTGTTATGAATACAATTATGAATCGAGTATGTATTGTTAACATCACACCTTCACTCGCCACCTCCTCACTGCCTCACACCCTCGCATTTCTAGGAACACCGCCCATCATAACACGCCCACAACGAGGGTGGCAATCTGGTGGAAATTTCTATATTTTTCCTCACTCACAACTACTCCATCTCTATCCCTTCTTCCCTCTTCTTCTACTACTGCCTCCCTCCCTCTCTCCCAAGGACCTAGCCTTTCTTTCTCCTTCCCACCCTCCCACTTTCCTCCTTTTCCCTGCTCACTCCCTCCTCCTGGTACCAGCCGCCTCTGCCATGCTGGGGTCGCGACGAGGTACAAATCACCGCCACTCCGGTTAATGCATTGGTCCTGCTACTCCCTTCAACTTACCTAGGCAGAGAGCGATTGAGAGAGAAAGAGCGAGAGAGAGAGAGAGAGAGAGAGAGAGAGAGAGAGAGAGAGAGAGAGAGAGAGAGAGAGAGAGAGAGAGAGAGAGAGAGAGAGAGAGAGAGAGAGAGAGAGAGAGAGAGAGAGAGAGAGAGAGAGAGATTTGCTCTTGGTCTGGTCTAGTCTCGTCTCGTAACACAGAGGACAGCTATTACTCATACTAGAAGGAGTCGAGTCCATACATTGATCGTGGTCGGGCTGGGTGTAAGGCGTCACTACATCTGAATATCGTAGCTCCTCCATCCTTGCTGAGTTCAAAGAGAGTGATCAAGAACAGCAACGCAAATAAAGAAGAAAAAATCAGTATACAACGATCCCACTAAATAATGAAAGAACAGTAAGGTTAAAGATAAAAATATGAGGTCAGTTTAGTTCACTTGAAGTCTTAATTCATCACGGAATCTAAAGAAACACACACATACACAAACTCAGGCTTCTAACCAAGGCAAGTGAAGGGTGTTCCTGCGTCAAGTATCTTCAATAAATTCTCCTGAGCTTCACTCCCTTAGCACGCTTAGCTTACACTCTACATCCCGTTAGTCAGTGGAAGTAGCTGACACAGACAATAGAGAAGACAAGACTTGGGTCCCGCGCGGCCTGGCTGGCTCTGGCTCCCTCGCTGCAGACATTGAGTTGTGGCTACAAGACTTGACGCAGGCCTAATGCAGCAGTACTGAGCGTGTCTCCGACCTCGTGATAACTGAGATAAGCGATTCAAGCGAAAGTGTCTTATTCGGAGATTTTAACTTACCCGTAAATTCATGGGGAAATCCAATATCGTCCCACTCTGGTCTAAATTTATACGATAATTTACTAGAAAGCGCTCTAAGTCAACATGTTAACGAACCAACGAGAGGTGATAATATATTAGACCTTGTATTCTCAACAAACGAAACGCTAATAAGTAACGTCATTGTTGGCCCAGAATTCAGCACGAGCGATCATAAAATTGTTAAGTTTGACATAAATCTCAAGATTTACGATGAAAACATTAGTGAAGAATTAGTTTACGTGTACAGTAAAGGTAATTACGAAAGACTTAAAAATATTCTCTCAGAAACAGACTGGAGCCAATTATCATGTGAAACCGACGTAAACGATTCATGGAATAAATTCACTCACATCTTAAATAATGCGGTAAAATCGTGTATTCCAGTCTGTAAAAGACGTTCAGGTAATAATATTAAACCAAAATGGCTGAATAATCGAATAAAAACAGGCCTGTCTAACAAAAAACGTGCATACCGTAAATACCAACGAACTCAACTCGAAAGTGATAAGATTTTATTTCAAAGACTTCGCCGCGAAACTAATAAACTTATTAGACAAAGTAAAAAAAATTGTGAAGCGCTTATCGTCAGTAAAATTAAATCGAACCCGAAAGAATTCTACAGTTACGTTCGCCGTAAAAAAGTCCAAACTAGTAACATCGGTCCACTTCGCCTAGACAATGGGGAACACGTTAACAACGAGGTCGATATGGCCGAAACATTAAATGAATATTTTGCCTCAGTTTTTACAAGTGAAGACACAAATGGTTTCATAGAGATGTCGCAAGTCACAGACAATAGCATCCTTTTATATAATTGCGAGATTACAGAGGATATCGTAATAAAAGTACTTGATAATATTAAAGTAAACAAAACTCCTGGGCCTGACCGCATAGCGCCACGTGTATTAAAAGAAACCAAAAATCAAATATGTAAACCCCTCTCGATAATTTTTAATAAATCACTAAACTCCGGTAAAGTACCTCGAGACTGGAAACTTGCAAATGTTACCCCCATTCAAAAGAAGGGAAACAAGTCTCTTCCATGTAATTATAGACCGATCAGCCTCACCTCAGTAGTCAGTAAATTAATGGAAACCATATTGCGTAACAAACTAGTAAGCTTCTTGGAAGAGAACAGTCTCATTAAAAACTCCCAACATGGCTTCCGTAATAAACGTTCATGCCTCACTAACCTACTAGACTTCTACAACGACGTATTTAACATATTCGACGAATCCAAAGCGGTAGACGTCATTTATCTGGACTTTCAAAAAGCATTTGACAAAGTTCCCCATAAACACCTTCTAAGTAAATTAATTTCGCACGGCATTACTGGTAAAATTCACTCGTGGCTCGAAGACTGGCTCTACGAGAGAAAACAACGCGTCGTTATTAACGGTAAAGCATCAAACTGGCGAAACGTTCTAAGTGGAGTGCCGCAAGGTTCAGTGCTCGGCCCCGTTCTTTTTGTAATCTACGTAAATGACATCGATGAAGGCCTCACCTGTAAGATATCCAAATTTGCTGACGACACGAAAATAACTGGAAGAGTTACTACTACTGCCGAAAAAGCGCTACTACAGTCCGACCTCGATCGCTTAGTAAATTGGTCAAAGAAGTGGCAGATGACGTATAACTTAAATAAGTGTAAAGTTTTGCATATTGGGAGTAACAATAATCGCACTAACTATTCAATGAACGGTACCGAACTTCTTAAAGTTAATGAAGAAAAAGACCTGGGTGTAACTATTAGTAGCGACCTCAAACCAGGCAAACACTGCTCAGAAGCCGTTAAAACCGCTAACAAATTAATTGGTTTCATTGGCAGAACCTTCGAGTTTAAATCTGATAAAGTCGTCCTGACACTGTTCAATTCACTCGTACGTCCGCATCTCGAATATTGCGTTCAGTTTTGGTCACCTTACTATAGAAAAGACATTGTAAAGCTGGAGAGAGTCCAAAGACGAGCCACAAAAATGATTCCGCGACTGCGCAATAAGCCATACGAGGAACGACTGAAGGAGCTCAATCTGTTCAGTCTAGAGAAACGTAGATTACGGGGAGACCTAATAGAAGTTTTCAAAATGATTCGTGGTTTCGATAACGTCAATATAAGCGATTACGTAATTGTTGATCGGGAAAGAAACACAAGAAACAATGGATTCAAAATAATCGGTAAAGCCTTCAGATCGGAAGAATCTAAACACTTTTTCTTCAATAGAATAGTTAATGTATGGAACTCTCTCCCAGCACAGGTAGTCAACAGTAATACGATTGAAACTTTTAAAGCTAAACTCGATAAGTACTTGACGACAAAACCTAACCTAACTTATTACCCGCTTCGTTAATGGGTTTTATTATTTTTAAATAGTGATAGATAGCCTTTTTCTTTCTTTTTCACACTATACTATCAAATTTCCTGCGCAGTTTTTATTACTACTTCTGCGCAGGTGTTTCTTTAACCACTTTTTTTCCTGCCGGCGTTTGCCGGAGGGAGAGGTGGGTGGGGAGGAGCCTTCCACTTTACTATCCTTTACCTCAGACTTGTAGAGAATATAGAAGTAGAGTAGCTACACAGGCAACCTTGTAAGGCCCACCAGGGCTGTTGTTGCCTGTTATTCCTTTGTATTCCTTTGTATTCCTTTGTATCCCTACCATTTCCCCCTTCCCCACTCCCCCGTTTATCCCATCCTCACCCATGTTTCCCCTCCAAATTCTTCATTTATACCTTTCCCATCTTCTCTCCCCATCCTCACTCCACTTTATAACCCTATCCCTTCCTCCATCCCCACTTCCTTTTCCATCCCTACTTTTTCCACCTTCCCCACTTCCCCTTCTTCCCTCCCCACTCCACCTACCCCTTTCCCCCACCCAACTCCTCCTTCCTTCACTACCTCTTCCTACTCCCCACTCCTCCATATATTACTACCCTATCCTCCCAACCCACTCTCCCTTCCATCTCTACCCTTTCCCACTTCCAAACTCCCACATCTGTCCTTTTCCCACCTTTCCTTACCATCCCCATTCCCCCATCTATCGCTTCCATCATCCATCCTCCCACTTTCCATTTCCCTTCTATATCTACCCCACTTTCCATCCCCTCTCCTCCGACCATCACTATCTCTTCCCCCTTTCCCACTCCCCCATCTATCCCTTCCCCATCCTCCCTTCCCCTCCAAACTCACCAATCTATCCTTTTCCCATTCTCCCTCCCCCTTCCACCCCTCCTTCCATCCGTACTCAATCCTCCCTCCCGTATCCCCCTTATTTCTCAATCCCTTCCCCCCCCACTACCCCTTTTATTCCTACCCATTCCTCATTCCCACTCTTCCTTCCTCCTTTCCCCTTGCCTTCCAAACTTAACTTTCACTCTTCGCCACTCCCTCTTCCATCCTTACTTGTACCCACCTACCCACTCTTCCTTCCATCCTTACCCCATCCTCCCTCCCCACTTCCCTTACCATCTCTTCCCCTTCCCTACTCCCAGCTTCACCATCTATCCATTCCCTATCCTCTCTCCCCCTTACCATTCCCTAATCTATCCTTTACCCATCTATCCTCCTCCTTACCACTTCCCCCTACCATCACTACCCCATCCTCCCATCCAGCCCATCCTTCAAACCCTAACACTTCTCCCTTTGCCACTCCCCCTTCAAACCCTACCCCTTCCATCTTCCCCATTCCCCCTTCCATCTATTCCTCTTCCTTCTTCGCAACAACCCCTTCCATCCCTACTCCTTCCTCCCTCCCCACTCCCGGTTTCATCATTTTCCCTTCCCTCCTATCAACTTTTCTTTCCATCCGTTCCCTTTCCTTTCTTACCCCTTCCCTTCTAATCCTACATATTCTCCCCTCCCCAATTCCCCTTCCACTCTACCCACTAACCTTTCCATCACTACAGCTTCCCTCTCCCCACTCTTCTTTCCATCCAAACCCCATACACCCTCCCTACCCCCATTTTATTCTTAACTCTTCCTATCTTCCCACTCTCTCTTCCTTCCCACTCCCACTTCTATTATGTGTTTCCTTTCCCCCTTTCCACTCTACCTTCCATCCCTACCGTTTCCCCCAACCCACTATTCCTTACATCATTACCCTTCCCCCCCTCCCCACTCTTCCTTCCATCACTAGCCTTTCCACCCTCCCCAAACCCCACCTCCCTACTCCCCCTTCCATCCCAACCCCTTCCACTTTCCCAATCTCACTTACATCCTTACCTTTAACTCCCGCCCAATTCCTCCTTGCATTCCTACCGCTTCCTCCCTCCCCACTCCCTTTTCCATTTTTATCCCTTCCTCCCTCCCCATTCACCCTTCCATCACTACTCCGTCTAACCTACCCGCTCCCCCCTCAGTTTCTTACCATCCTCTCTTCCCAACCCACCCCTCCATTCCTACCGCTTCCTCCCTCAACACACTCTTTTCAATCCCTTTCCCTTTACTGCTCCCGATTCCATCCCTACCCCTTCCCTCTTCCCTGATTACCCTTCCATCCTTATCTATTCCTCCCTCCCAACTCCCCCTTCTATCCCTACAATTTCTCTCCTACCGACTCTTCCTTCCAATCCAACCCTTCCCCCCTTCCTCACTCCCCTTTTCATCTCTATTCTTTCCCCTATCCAAATTCCCCCTTCCATTCCTATTCCTTCTTCTCTCCCCTTTCCCCTTTCCTTCTCTCCCCCTTCCGTTCTCCATACTCCATCTTTTATCCCTATCCCTTCTACTCTCCCCACTCCCCCTTCCATCCCTTCTTGTTCCTTCCTCCCATCTTTTCTTCCATCCTTTCCTTTTCCCTTCTTCCTCTCTCTTATACCATCACTACCCCTTCCCACTTCTCACTTCACCTTCCCACCGGCTGTTTCCTCGTCCATCATTAATTTTTTCCCCTCCCCAATCTTCCTTCCATCCCTACAATTTCCAACCTCTAAACGTCCCCTTCCATCCTTAACCCTTCCCCGTTCTTCCTCCCCCTACCTTACCCCTTCCCCCTTTCCCCTCAATCCCCAATACCCCTTTCATCTTTAATTCTTTCCCCTCCCAACTCCCCTTTCCATCCTAATCTCTTCCCCCTCCTCACTCTTCCGTTAGTGTCTACCCCTTCAACCCTCCCCACTCCCTTTTCAATCCTTACCCCTTTCCCCCTCCCAAATTTTTCTTCGTTCCCTATCCCTTCCGCCTCCCCATTTTCCTAGAGTCCCTATCCCTTTCCCCTCTTCCCTACCCCCTCTTCTATCCTTATCCCTTTCCCCCTTCCAACTCTTCTTTCCATCCCTGACCCTTCTTATATCTCCACGTTTCCTTTTATCCCTATCACTTCCCTCCTCCCCTCTCCACTTTATCCTTTTCCCTTGCACATTTCCCATTCCCTCTTCCATCATAAAGCCTTACCCTCTCCCCACTCTTGCATGTATCCTTACCCTTTCCTCCCTCCCCACTCCCCATACAATCCTAACCCTTTCCCTCATCTAAACTCCCACTTCCATCCTTAACCCCCATCTTCCCACTCCCCGTTCCATCCTTACCCATTCACCCATCCCACTCTTCCTTCACTCCCTAACCTTCCCCCCTCCCTACTCCCCCTTCCATCAAAAACCAATTGCCCTCCGTGCAAAATACTCACTCACTCACACTCAAACACACTCAATCACACTCACACTCAATCATCCACACTCACACTCACTCATCCACACTCACACTCACTCACTCACACTCAAACTAACTCACTCACACTCACTCTCCCACACTCACACTCACTCACACGCACGCTCACTCACTCACCCACACTCACATTCAATAACTCACTCAAACTCAAAATCACTCACTCACTCACACTTACACTCACTCACTCATCCACATTAATACACACTCACTCATCCCCACTCACACTCACTCACTCACTCACACTCACAATCACTCATTCACTCACTCACACTCACTCACTCAACAACATACACACTCACTCACTCACTCATCCACATTAACATTCACACTCATTCACTCATTCACACTCACTCACAATCACTCACCCACATGAAAAATCACTCACTCACTCACACGCTGACACACTCACTCACCAACATTCACCCTCACTCACTCATCCACAATCACACCCACTCACCAACACTCACGATCAATCACCCAAACTCACACTCACACTCACTCACTCACCCGCACTCACACTCACTCACCCACACACACTCACACACACTCACCCACACTCACACTCACTCACCCACACACTCACCCACACTCACACTCACTCACTCACACACACTCACACTCACTCACCCACACTCACACTTACTCACCCACACACACTCACACTCACTCACCCACACTCACGATCACTCACCCACACACACTCACACTCACTCACCCACACTCACGCTCACTCACCCACACACACTCACACTCACTCACCCACACTCACACTTACTCTCCCACACACACTCACACTCACTCACCCACACTCACACTCACTCACCAACACACACTCACACTCACTCACTCACACTCACACTTACTCACCCACACACACTCACACTCACTCACCCACACTCACACTCACTCACCCACACTCACACTCAATCACCCACACACACACTCCATCCTTACCCCTTTCCTTTCCCTCTCTTCACTCCCCTCTTAATCGCTACCCCTTCCTCTCTCCCCACTACCGCTTCCATCCCTGGCTATTCCCCTCGCTGCACTCCCCTATCCTCCTCTATCCACCCCCCTTCCATCCCTACCGCTTCCCCTTCCCAACTCTACCTCCCATTCTTACCCCTTCCCCATATCTACTCTTCTTTCCATCCCTACGCGTTCCTCCCTCCCAACTTCCCTTTCAACCCTCCCAACTCCCCCTTTCCATCCTTACCCATTCCCTTCCATAACCCCCTACCCATTATTCATTCCATCTTTTCCCCTTCTCCTATCACTTCCTTTTCCCCCCTCCCTACTCTTCCTTCCATTCCTACACATTCCACCCTCCCCACTCTCCACCTCTTCACTCCCCCTGCCTTCACTAACCCTACCCTCTTCCTCATTCCCCCGTCTACCCTTACCTTTTCCCCCAACCCCACTTCCCCTTCTATCCTTACCCTTTCCCCAATCCGCATTCTTCTTTCAATCCTTACCCCTTCCCCCCTTTCCCCCCTTCCCACTCCCTCTGCCATCCATACACTTTCCTTCCTTGCCACTGTCCATTCCACCCTCCACTCAGTTTCTTACCATTCTCTCTTCCCAACCCACCCTTCCATCCCTACCGCTTCCTCCCTCAACACACTCCCTTGCATCCCTTTCCCTTTACTGCTCTTCATTCTCCCTTCCATCCCTACCCCTTCCCTCTTCCCTGATTACCCTTCCATCCTTATCTGTTCCTCCCTCCCAACCCCCTTTCTATCCTTACAATTTCCCTCCTACCGACTCTTCCTACCATCCCAACCCTTTCCCCCTTCCCCACTCCCCTTTTCATCTCTATTCCTTCCCCTATCCCAATTCCCCCTCCCATCCCTATTCCTTCTTCTCTCCCCTTTCCCCTTTCCATCTCTCCCCCTTCCGTTCTCCATACTCCATCTTTTATCCCTATCCTTTCTACTCTCCCCACTCCCCCTTCCATCCCTTCCTGTTCCTTCCTCCCATATTTTCTTCCATCCTTTCCTTTTCCCTTCTTCCTCTCTCTTATACCATCACTACCCCTTCCCCCTTCTCACTTCACCTTCCCACCGGCTGTTTCCTCGTCCATCATTAATTTTTTCCCCTCCCCAATCTTCCTTCCATCCCTACAATTTCCAACCTCTAAACGTCCCCTTCCATCCTTAACCCTTCCCCGTTCTTCCTCCCCCTACTTTACCCCTTCCCCCCTTCCCCTCAATCCCCAATACCCCTTTCATCTTTAATTCTTTCCCCTCCCAACTCCCCTTTCCATCCTAATCTCTTCCCCCTCCTCACTCTTCCGTTAGTGTCTACCCCTTCAACCCTCCCCACTCCCTTTTCAATCCTTACCCCTTTCCCCCTCCCAAATTTTTCTTCGTTCCCTATCCCTTCCGCCTCCCCATTTTCCTAGAGTCCCTATCCCTTTCCCCTCTTTCCTACCCCCTCTTCTATCCTTATCCCTTTCCCCCTTCCAACTCTTCTTTCCATCCCTGACCCTTCTTCTATCTCCACGTTTCCTTTCATCCCTATAACTTCCCTCCTCCCATCTCCACTTTATCCTTTTCCCTTGCACCTTTCCCATTCCCTCTTCCATCATAAAGCCTTACCCTCTCCCCACTCTTGCATGTATCCTTACCCTTTCCTCCCTCCCCATTCCCCATACAATCCTAACCCTTTCCCTCATCTAAACTCCCACTTCCATCCTTAACCCCCATCTTCCCACTCCCATTCCATCCTTACCCCTTCACCCATCCTACTCTTCCTTCCATCCGTAACCCTTCCCCCTTCCCTACTCCCCCTTCCATCAAAAACCAATTGCCCTCCGTGCACACTACTCACTCACTCACACTCAAACACACTCACTCACACTCACACACATTCATCCACACTCACACTCACTCACTCACACTCACACTCACTCACTCACACTCACACTCACTCACTCACTCTCTCACACTCACTCACCCACATTCACGCTCACTTACACGCACACACACTCACTCACCTACACTCACATTCAATAACTCACTTACACTCAAAATCACTCACTCACACTTACACTCACTCACTTATCCACATTCATACACACTCACTCACCCCCACTCACACTCACTCACTCACTCACACTCACAATCACTCATTCACTCACTCATAGTCACTCACTTACCCACATTCACACTCACTCACTCACTCATCCACTTCCACATTCAAACTCAATCACCCACACTCACTCTCACTCACCCACACTCACACTCACCAACACTCACACTCACTCACTCACACTCACACACCCACCCACACTCACACTCAATCACCTACACTCACACTCATTAACCCACACTCACACTCACTCACTCACTCACACTCACTCACACTCACTCACTCACACTCACTCACTCACACTCACACTCAATCAATTACACTCACACTCACCCACACTCACACTCACTCACTCACTCAATCACCTACATTCAAACTCACTTACTCACACCCACACTCACTCACTCACTCACACTCACACTCACTCACTCATCCACACTCACACTCACTCACCCATATTTACACTCACACCCACTCACCCATACTCACACTCACTTATTCACACTCACTCACCCACATTAAAAATCACTCACTCACTCACACGCACATATACTCACTCACTCACACGCACATACACTCACTCACCCACATTCACCCTCACTCACTCACCCACACTCACACTCACTCACCCAGACTCACGATCACTCATCCAAACTCACACTCACACTCACTCACTCACCCACACTCACACTCACTAACCCACACACACTCACACTCACTCACCCACACTCACACTCAATCACCCACACACACACTCCATCCTTACCCCTTTCCTTTCCCTCTCTTCACTCCCCTCTTAATCGCTACCCCTTCCTCTCTCCCCACTACCGCTTCCATCCCTGGCTATTCCCCTCTCTGCACTCCCATATCCTCCTCTATCCACCCCCCTTCCATCCCTACCGCTTCCCCTTCCCAACTCCACCTCCCATTCTTACTCCTTCCCCATATCTACTCTCCTTTCCATCCCTACCCGTTCCTCCCACCCAACTTCCCCTTCAACCCTCTCAACTCCACCTTTCCATCCTTACCCATTCCTTTCCATAACCCCCTACCCATTGTTCATTCCATCTTTTCCTCTTCCCCTAGCCCTACCCCTTTCCTCCTCCCTACTCTTCCTTCCATTCCTACACATTCCACCCTCCCCACTCTATACCTCTTCACTCCCCCTGCCTTCACTAACCCTACCCTCTTCCTCATTCCCCCGTCTACCCTTACCTTTTCCCCCAACCCCACTTCCCCTTCTATCCTTACCCTTTCCCCAATCCGCATTCTTCTTTCAATCCTTACCCCTTCCCCCCTTTCCCCCCTTCCCACTCCCTCTGCCATCCATACACTTTCCTTCCTCGCCACTGTCCATTCCACCCTCCACTCAGTTTCTTACCATTCTCTCTTCCCAACCCACCCTTCCATCCCTACCGCTTCCTCCCTCAACACACTCCATTCCATCCCTTTCCCTTTACTGCTCCCCATTCTCCCTTCCATCCCTACCCCTTCCCTCTTCCCTGATTACCCTTCCATCCTTATCTGTTCCTTCCTCCCAACCCACTTTATATCCTTACAATTTCCCTCCTACCGACTCTTCTTTCCATCCCAACCCTTTCCCCCTTCCCCACTCCCCTTATCATCTCTATTCCTTCCCCTATCCCAATTCCCCCTCCCATCCCTATTCCTTCTTCTCTCCCCTTTCCCCTTTCCATCTCTCCCCCTTCCGTTCTCCATACTCCATCTTTTATCCCTATCCTTTCTACTCTCCCCACTCCCCCTTCCATCCCTTCCTGTTCCTTCCTCCCATCTTTTCTTCCATCCTTTCCTTTTCCCTTCTTCCTCTCTCTTATACCATCACTACCCCTTCCCCCTTCTAACTTCACCTTCCCACCGGCTGTTTCCTCGTCCATCTTTAATTTTTTCCCCTCCCCAATCTTCCTTCCATCCCTACAATTTCCAACCTCTAAACGCCCCCTTCCATCCTTAACCCTTCCCCGTTCTTGCTCCCCCTACCTTACCCCTTCCCCCCTTCCCCTCAATCCCCAATACCCCTTTCATCTTTAATTCTTTCCCCTCCCAACTCCCCCTTCCATCCTAATCTCTTCCCCCTCCTCACTCTTCCGTTAGTGTCTACCCCTTCAACCCTCCCCACTCCCTTTTCAATCCTTACCCCTTTCCCCCTCCCAAATTTTTCTTCGTTCCCTATCCCTCCCGCCTCCCCATTTTCCTAGAGTCCCTATCCCTTTCCCCTCTTCCCTACCCCCTCTTCTATCCTTATCCCTTTCCCCCTTCCAACTCTTCTTTCCATCCATGACCTTTCTTCTATCTCCACGTTTCCTTTCATCCCTACCACTTCCCTCCTCCCCTCTCCACTTTTATCCTTTTCCCTTGCACCTTTCCCATTCCCTCTTCCATCATAAAGCCTTACCCTCTCCCCACTCTTGCATGTATCCTTACCCTTTCCTCCCTCCCATTTCCCCATACAATCCTAACCCTTTCCCTCCACTAAACTCCCACTTCCATCCTTAACCCCCATCTTCCCACTCCCATTCCATCCTTAACCCTTCATCTATCCCACTCTTCCTTCCATCCCTACCCCTTCCCCCTTCCCTACTCCCCCTTCCATCAAAAACCAATTGCCCTCCGTGCACACTACTCACTCACTAACACTCAAACACACTCACTCACACTCACACACAATCATCCACACTCACACTCACTCACTCACACTCACACACACTCACTCACTCTCAAATTCACTCACTCACTCACTCACACTCACTCACCCACATTCACACTCACTCACACGCACACACACTCACTCACCCACACTCACATTCAATAACTCACTTACACTCAAAATCACTCACTCACACTTACACTCACTCAGTTATCCACATTCATACACACTCACTCACCCCCACTCACTCTCACTCACTCACTCACACTCACAATCACTCATTCACTCACTTATACTCACTCACTTACCCACATTCACACTCACTCACTCACTCATCCACTTCCACATTCAAACTCAATCACCCACACTCACACTCAATCATCCACACTCACACTCACCAACACTCACACTCACTCACTCACACTCACACTCACACACCCACCCACAGTCACACTCAATCACCTACACTCACACTCATTAACCCACACTCACTCACTCACACTCACTCACACTCACTCACTCACACTCACACTCAATCACTTACACTCACACTCACACACACTCACACTCACTCACTCACTCACTCTCACTCACACTCACACTCACTCAATCACCTACATTCACACTCACTCACTCACACCCACACTCACTCACTCACTCACACTCACACTCACTCACTCATCCACACTCACACTCACTCACCCATATTTACACTCACACCAACTCACCCATACTCACACTCACTTATTCACACTCACTCACCCACATTAAAAATCAATCACTCACTCACACGCACATACACTCACTCACTCACATGCACATACACTCACTCACCCACATTCACCCTCACTCACTCACCCACACTCACACTCACTCACCCACACTCACGATCACTCATCCAAACTCACACTCACACTCACTCACTCACCCACACTCACACTCACTCACCCACACACACTCACACTCACTCACCCACACTCACACTCACTCACCCACACACACACTCACTCACCCACACACACTCACACTCACTCACCCACACTCACGTTCACTCACCCACACACACTCACACTCACTCACCCACACTCACACTCAATCACCCACACACACACTCCATCCTTACCTCTTTCCTTTCCCTCTCCCCTCTCCCCTCTTAATCGCTACCCCTTCCTCTCTCCCCACTACCGCTTCCATCCCTGGCTATTCCCCTCTCTGCACTCCCATATCCTCCTCTATCCACCCCCCTTCCATCCCTACCGCTTCCCCCTCCAAACTCCACCTCCCGTTCTTACCCCTTCCCCATATCTACTCTTCTTTCCATCCCTACCCGTTCCCCCCTCCCAACTTCCCCTTCAACCCTCCCAATTCCCTCTTTCCATCCTTACCCATTCCCTTCCATAACTCCCCACCAATTATTTCTTCCATCTTTTCCCCTTCCCCTATCCCTACCCCTTCCCCCTTCTCTAATCTTCATTCCATTCATACAGATTCCACCCTCCCCACTCTCCACCTCTTCACTCCCCCTTCCTTCTCTAACCTTTCCCTCTTCCTCACTCCCCCGTCTACCCTTTCCTTTCCCACCCACCCCACCCCCTCTTCTATCCTTATCCTTTCCCCAATCCGCATTCATCATTCAATCCCTACCCCTACCCCCCCTGCCCACTCCCTCTGCCATCCATACCCTTCCCTTCCTCGACTCTTTCCATTCCATCCCTTCCCCGCTCCCCCTTCCATCCGTACTCCTTCCCCCCTTCTCACTCTCCCTTCCATATTTTTCCTTAACCCTCCCAACTCCCACTTCCATCCCTACCCCTTCCATTCCCCTTCCCCTAACCCTTCCCCTCTCTCCAATCATCCCTCCATCCCTACCTCTTCTTATCTATCCTTACCTCTTCAACCCTCCCCACTCCCTTATCAATCCTTACACCTTTCCCCCTCCCAACTTTTTCTTCGTTCCCTATCCTTTCCGCTTCCCCATTTTCCTAGAGTCCCTATCCCTTTCCCCTCTTCCCTACCCGATCTTCTATCCTTATCCCTTTTCCCCTTCCCACTCTTCTTTCCATCCCTGACCCTTCTTCTATCTCCACGTTTCCTTTCATCCCTATCACTTCCCTCCTCCCATCTCCACTTTTATCCTATTCCCTTGCACCTTTCCCATTCCCTCTTCCATCATAAAGCCTTACCATCTCCCCACTCTTTCATGTATCCTTACCCTTTCCTCCCTCCCCAATCCCCATACAATCCTAACCCTTTCCCTCCACTAAACTCCCACTTCCATCCTTAACCCCCATCTTCCCACTCCCATTCCATCCTTAACCCTTCATCTATCCCACTCTTCCTTCCATCCCTACCCCTTTCCCCTTCCCTACTCCCCCTTCCATCAAAAACCAATTGCCCTCCGTGCACACTACTCACTCACTCACACTCAAACACACTCACTCACACTCACACACAATCATCCACACTCACACTCACTCACCCACACTCACACTCACTCACTCACACTCAAACACACTCACTCACACTCACACACAATCATCCACACACACACTCACACTCACTCACTCACTCTCAAATTCACTCACTCACTCACTCACACTCACTCACCCACATTCACGCTCACTCACACGCACACACACTCACTCACCCACACTCACATTCAATAACTCACTTACACTCAAAATCACTCACTCACACTTACACTCACTCAGTTATCCACATTCATACACACTCACTCACCCCCACTCACTCTCACTCACTCACTCACACTCACAATCACTCATTCACTCACTCATATTCACTCACTTACCCACATTCACACTCACTCACTCACTCATCCACTTCCACATTCAAACTCAATCACCCACACTCACACTCACTCACCCACACTCACACTCACCAACACTCACACTCACTCACTCACACTCACACACCCACTCACACTCACACTCAATCACCTACACTCACACTCATTAACCCACACTCACTCACTCACACTCACTCACACTCACTCACTCACACTCACACTCAATCACTTACACTCACACTCACACACACTCACACTCACTCACTCACTCACTCACACTCACACTCACTCAATCACCTACATTCACACTCACTCACTCACACCCACACTCACTCACTCACTCACACTCACACTCACTCACTCATCCACACTCACACTCACTCACCCATATTTACACTCACACCCACTCACCCATACTCACACTCACTTATTCACACTCACTCACCCACATTAAAAATCACTCACTCACTCACACGCACATACACTCACTCACTCACATGTACATACACTCACTCACCCACATTCACCCTCACTCACTCACCCACACTCACACTTCACTCACCCACACTCACGATCACTCATCCAAACTCACACTCACACTCACTCACTCACCCACACTCACACTCACTCACCCACACACACTCACACTCACTCACCCACACTCACACTCACTCACCCACACACACACTCACTCACCCACATTCACCCTCACTCATTCACCCACACTCACACTCACTCACCCACACTCACACTCACTCACCCACACACACTCACACTCACTCACCCACACTCACGTTCACTCACCCACACACACTCACACTCACTCACCCACACTCACACTCAATCACCCACACACACACTCCATCCTTACCTCTTTCCTTTCCCTCTCCCCACTCCCCTCTTAATCGCTACCCCTTCCTCTCTCCCCACTACCGCTTCCATCCCTGGCTATTCCCCTCGCTGCACTCCCATATCCTCCTCTATCCACCCCCCTTCCATCCCTACCGCTTCCCCTTCCGAACTCCACCTCCCGTTCTTACCCCTTCCCCATATCTACCCTTCTTTCCATCCCTACCCGTTCCCCCCTCCCAACTTCCCCTTTAACCCTCCCAATTCCCCCTTTCCATCCTTACCCATTCCCTTCCATAACTCCCTACCAATTATTTCTTCCATCTTTTCCCCTTCCCCTATCCCTACCCCTTCCCCCCTCGCTAATCTTCATTCCATTCCTACACATTCCACCCTCCCCACTCTCCACCTCTTCACTCCCCCTTCCTTCTCTAACCTATCCCTCTTCCTCACTCCCCCGTCTACCCTTTCCTTTCCCCCCCCACCCCACCCCCTCTTCTATCCTTATCCTTTCCCCAATCCGCATTCATCATTCAATCCCTACCCCTACCCCCCCCTGCCCACTCCCTCTGCCATCCATACCCTTCCCTTCCTCGACTCTTTCCATTCCATCCCTTCCCCGCTCCCCCTTCCATCCGTACTCCTTCCCCCCTTCTCACCCTTCTTTCCATATTTTTCCTTAACCTTCCCAACTCCCACTTCCATCCCTACCCCTTCCATTCCCCTTCCCCTAACCCTTCCCCTCTCTCCAATCATCCCTCCATCCCTACCTCTTCTTATCTATCCTTACCTCTTCAACCCAACCCACTCCCCTTTCCTTCCCTATCCTTTAATACTCCTTATTCCCATTTCTATACCAACTTCATCCTCACAGCTAACTCCCCCTTCCATCCCTACACCTAACTCCTTCCAAACTCCCACATCTATCCTTTCCCCACTTTCCCACCACCTCCCCACTCCTCCCCCTCATAATTCTCCTTCCCTTCCTATCCCACTTTTCATCCTAACTCCTCCATTCATCTCTCCCCAGTCCCCGATCTATCACTTCCCCACTCCTCCATCCCATTTTCTCTTCCCCTCGCTACTCTACTTCCATCCCTACCCCTTCTTTCGTCCCCACCTCCCCTTCCATTCCTACCCCTTCCTCCCTCCCCACTACCCCTTCCATCACTACCCCTACCCCCAACTCTACTTCCGTTTCCATCCTTACCCATTCCTTAATCCATTGTCTCCCTTCCATCCCTAACCCTTCTTCCCCTTTCTACTCCCCCTCGTATCAATATCCCATCTTCCATCCCCACTTTCCATTCTACCCCTTCCCCTTCTTTCCTTCCTTCCCACTCCCTAAACTTTGCCACCTCCCCATTCCCCACTCCTCTTTCCATCCCTACCCCATCTTAGCTCCTAACTTCCCATTCCATCCCTACCCTTTCCTCCCTCCCATCCTCTCTCCCCCTCCCCAATCCACTTTCCATCCCTATCCCTTCCTCCCTCCCCACTTCCTTTTCCATCCCTACTTTTTCCACCTCCCTTACTTCACCTTCTTCCTTCCCCATTCCACCTTCCATACTTACCCCTCTCCCCCACCCAACTGCCCCTTCCTTCACTATCTCTTCCTACTCCACATTTCCCCTTCTATTACTACCCAATCATCCCAACCCACTCCCCCTTCCATCTCTACCCCTTCCCCATTCCAAACTCCCCCATCTGTCTTTTTCCCACCTTTCCTCCCACACCCCATTCCCCAATCTATCGCTTCCTTCATCTATCCTCCCCCTTTCCATTCCCCTTCTATTTCTACCCCACTTTCCATCCACACTCCTACGACCATTCCTATCCCTTCCCTCCTTCCCACTCACCCATCTATCCCTTCAACTACCACCCTTGCCCTCTCAACTCCTCAAACTATCCCTTCCCCATTATCCCTCCCCCTTCCAACTCTTCTTTCCATCCGTACCCAATCCTCCCTCCCATCTCCCTGTTATATCTCAATCCCTTGCCCCCTCCCCACTACCCCTTCTATCCCTATCCATTCCTCACTCCCACTCCCCTTTCCTCCTTACCCCTTGCCCCTCCCAACTTAACTTACACTCTTCCCCACTCCCCCTTCCATCCTTACTTCTTCCCACCTACCCACTCTTCCTTCTATCCATTCCTCTTCCTCCCTCCCCACTCCAATATCCATCCCTACCTCTTATCCCCTCCCAATTCCCCTTTCCATCATTACCCCTTCTCCCCCTACCCACTCTTCCTTCAATCCCTACACTTTCTCCCTCCCCACTCTCTCTGCCATCTTTACTCCCTCCCAGCTCCCCCTTCCATCCTTAACCCTTCTAACATCACTTACCCCCCTCCAAACT